>PVIJ01002040.1:106046-173940 GCA_004024925.1 Scalopus aquaticus | reverse complement strand
TCTTTCTTTCTGGCTTATTTCACTGAGTATGATCCCCTCTAATTCCATCCATGTCGCTGCAAATTGCATGTGTTTATCTTCTTTCCATGCTGAATAGTATTCCATTGTGTATATGTACCACATCTTCTGGATCCAATCATCTATTTTTGGACATCTGGGTTGCTTCCATACCTTTGCTATTGTGAACAGTGCTGCATTTCCTAGCTATTTTTACTAGGATATATATTTAATATCTAAATATTTCTTTTTACAGCTTTATATTCTTATTTAATGGAGGCAGTTTACTGCCTATCTCTCTGGGAATATTGGTATTTATTTTACTTCATTGTTTTTCTCCTGAAGTCGAATCTTTTGTTTTTTCCCTGAATCAAATCTGTTTCCTTAAGTTTCATTTATATTTTATACTCGTAAATTTTCTTAAAAATGGGGTGAAAAATGGGAAAGTAATTGACCTTATAACCTTGTGATTTCCCCCCTTTTTTTCTGTTTAAACTATATTTTATTCTCCCAGTTTAAAGTAATAATTGCCAATACGCTCCTGCTCATTTTCTCATTCTTAAGAATTGGTAGGTCTTTGCCCTCATCTTGTTCAGTTTCTCAGCAGAGTGGTAGCTGCTTTTATTGGTCATATCTATTCCTGTCATTATTTTCACATTTATTATAATCTGTCTTGCCTGAGGGGAGATAGAACCTGTAATGCATCCCAACTGATTCTCTACAGTATTGACCCTGTACCATTCAGCATACTATTTGTATACAACTTAGTAGAAAAATCAATGAATTGAGAGTCAGGACATATGGAAATTGGCCAGATACTATTATCAGTTATTTTTTCAGACTGAACAGTAAGTTATTTAGCTCCTTTGAATCTTAGTTACCTCATCTGTAAGATGTAAGAAGTTGTACTAAACCTGAAATTTCTGATTCTATGGAAGTACATAAGCAGAAAGAAATGGGGTGACCCTTCCCACCTTTGCCCTCCAACCAAAGAAGACCACTGTTCTTTATTTTCACCTAAGCTTTTTAAGATCTATGTCATTTGATTGTTTTTTAGAGTGACCAGATTTTCTTGCCAGTATTTTTTTTTTCTGTAAAGTTATCTGATCTTGGTGATGTCAGAGGTAATTTTTGTCTGTGAAATCCTATGATTTGACAGGATACTTCTGTTGTTCTGACAATTGAGACTTGGAGCACACAGGTCCCATGTGGTGACTACTAATCTTTTGCATTAATGAACTCAGTAACAGTCTCTCTTATAACCTGACATGTGGTTTCCTATGTGGTTCTGGAACTAGACTGTCTGGTGCTGAGACGTCTTGGCAGTCAGCTTAAATTAATAAAGAAATATGGTAACAGACAGGCGGTCCCACACTGAAGGATTCAAAAAGATTATAATAGTTCCAACAGTGTGGAAATGGTTCTTAACTTTTTTAAAACCATAGAATACCTCAGCAGGCAGATGCTTATAGATTAATAATCACTTACAACCCTGTTGGAGATCAGTAATCCATCATTGCAATATGGACTGTGTTGCCAGAGAGAATATTAGGAGGTTTAAATGCAGAATGCTCTAAGAATGCAGCACTAAAAGAGTTATTTCTCCCACCCTATAAGATGTATTTTAGTCCAGCAGATAAATTGTATCATTAGACATTTTTACACACTGTCTGCCTGTGTACTGGCACCAATAGCTTTCACCCACCTCCAACTTCAATTACAAAGTACCATGGAACAAATGACAAGAACTCTTTCTGTGTATTAGAAGACTTGGAGGACAGTAAAAAAAAAAAAAAAAAAAAGAGAGCAGAATCTCTCCCTGTTGAAACATTTGTACCAAAAGAGAGAAAATGGTATTTCAGCACCCTCAGAAGCAGATAATGGTAGAGAAATTAGAGAAACAATTGTACACATATTATGATTATTTAATTGGGTATATTTTATTTAAATTAAAATTCCAGAACAGATGAAGGTATAACAAATAACTAATGTGCAAAGGACAGAGAATGTTGCTCCAATGACAGGAAGAATATGTAGCTAAATATGCAAAGCAACCTTTTTTCCAACCAGAAAGGATTATTTTATAGTGAATAGCTCTATGAAATTAATCAAAGATAGGTTTGATCATTTTTTAAATCATTTTACATATTTCAGAGTAGTACAATTTTATGATACAAAGCACAAGCATGCAAAAAAGAAGAAAAATTTAAAAAAACTAGCGTCATGTTTCTATTCTCCTGTCTAGTGATTATTTTATAAATGATCTGGCTCAGTTATAGCAACAATAGTTGTGATCAGTGGTCTCAGACTTTAATGAAAAATAGAGAAGCCTGAAGGACTTGTTGAAGCACAAATGGGGGCCCCTCAGTATTTCTGATTCAAGCCTATCTGTGTGCCCCATTTCTGACAAGTTCCATATGATACCAATACAACCGATCTACTGACCAAGTATTTGAGTAGCAAGATTACATTTCAAAGGTACAGATGCCTAAAGATAGATATGTTCTCATTATAGCCTCCAGAGGATTCTACAAAATTGAAAGCATTTGATTTATACCAACTAATTAAATGAACTCATATTACTTACTGTAACAGATTGTCTGATAGCAAAGAAACAAACCACCAATACAGCTATTCGTTTCCCTTTTAATCAGCATAGATGGGATCTACTCATGTGGTCATGGAAACCAGACAGAATACATTCAGGACTAGAAAATTTCTCCCTAGCTCATTTCTTTCATCACCATGTTTTACCCATCATAAAGATAGAGTATGAACCACAACTCTGAGTCTTATATCTGTTAATTATTGACTCGAGGAAGGCTTTATGGCAAATGGTGGGTTTCAGCTTTAATAAATAATGGGGTTGATTCTGCCCAATGACAGATGTGTGTAATACTCATTAAAGTCAGTGGCAGTTACACAAGAGCATCAAAGCAAAAACGGTGTCTTTTACAGAATGTTCTGATTTAGAAAATTATTCACTATCTCTCAGAGAGTGGAGACACACGCTATTATTCTCTATGGAGAATAAGTAACTCTTTTAGGCAAGATGTAGTTTCCAATTTTAGAATTGAAATTTGTAACTAAGTTAGACATAACATTTTTTCAGCCAGAAACCTTTAAGTAGAAGAAGTAAATAACTGTATTGGAGATGATTACAGATACTGTGCTTTGGGCTGGAAAGGTTAGTAGTAGCATGAATACCTGCTTATCTCTGGATTTTCCAAATATCAGGTGTGTCCAGTCATCTCTGCCACACTGCAGCAATAATTAACAGTATCACAAACAGTGACTCAGGTATCTTGAAGGAACCCCTTCATTGTAAAACATGGATGCATTGGATTGCTGGTACGTGTTTAAATATTAAGCAGCAAGTTGGAAGACTGTTAAACTGAACTCTGATTCTTATGCTATCATTGAGATCCTCTGTATCTAAAATCCTATCAGTTAACACAACTATAAAATGCAGAAAATACTGTCTGCCTATTCTGTCTCCTTAGGATGCTGTGATCAGCAATAATGGAAACTATTGAAATAACAAAATGCACTAAATTAATTAGACAAATAAACATTAGAGGAAGCATTTGAATACCCCCTATTCTTAGACAATTATGGAAACCTTCGCAGTGTGATTGCCAGTCTAAGCAGGATATGAGTCTCCTTTAAGATACTCAGTCTTCTGGAGCCTGAAAAGAGCTTCATTGACACCACATATTTAATCACTCAGGAGGATGTTGATAAAGGTTCAGTTGCATGTGCATTGAGCAGGTGTCCCATTCAACCAAATGGTTCTTTAATTCCTGGTCAACCGTTTGTCTTCATGGGCTTGAGGACAAAAAGAAGGACTTTAAAAAGAAAGGAAAGGCTGTTTCGTATTATTTTCCATTTCACCAGTCTCCCTTTCCCCAGAATTATTACTCATTCCTTGAGACTTTTCTTTGGTCAGCTACATTTCTTCATATGTTCCTATATTCTGTAATAATCTTTAGTCCCTAACAAATTTTAACCCAAATTTCCAATTAAATACAATTATTTTTTAAAATTAAACTTCAATCTTTCACGAAGCAGCAATAACTGAGAAGGGAGAAAGAAAGTTGATGGGGGTTGATTTTTAATGCCTGTACTTGTGTGCCTTTGTAAACCACACAAGAATCATGTCTGATGTAGAAATGCATGATGGGAAGCAGAAAAGAGAATATTCAGTGTGTCCAACATGGACATTGGTGTACAACAACTGATCTAAAAAGGAGAGAAATGCGTTAATGAAACGGAATCGCCTGCTGCTTCATCATTTCTCCAGAAATCTTCGTGTGAAACAGCATGAAACTGACATTGTTGTTTAACTGTGGGACACTCCAAGCTTTTTCTGAAGTGCAGAATGATCTTACTCTATAGACACTGAGACCTGTTTATTTCAATGTCAATTTCTGAGCTAAGATAAAACCACCTGCCACATGTGGCTATGTGTTGGCAGGAGGTATCTCTAAACCTGTATTATTAAAGCAGGAAACTTGAGGTCAGAGTCATTCATTGAGCTCTCTGCTTGCCCCAGATGTAGAATGGATATCTGCTGTAAATTTTGTATTATGCTTGTTCATTTTTGCACAGATTTGGCAAAGAAAGTTTACCAAATTAACTTCAAAATGTTGCTGCTTCCTACCTCCTCCTCTCCCACCCCCTTCCCACCTCATCTTTTCCCTCCTCCCCATTCCTCCACTGCTTGCTCCTCTTCTCTCTCCCTCTTCTTCATCCTTTTTTGTTTTTAAGTTATGCATCTTGTAGTGCTTAAAATGACCGAAAGACACTCTGACCTCAGAGTCTCTGCTGGCCCCTCAGTCCATGCTGTCTCCCATGTCAATGCAATTGTGAATTCCTGGGTTAAAATGTTGATGCTGACTCAGTAGTTCTGGCACAAGAAGAGATTCTACATTGAGTCAAATTCCTATATGAAGCCAGTGCTGCCATTTCAGGGAAGATGTGGTGCCTTCAGAGGGAGCATCAAGTCTAGGTTCCTACCAATTTGGGCTCTTATGGGTAGGTCAAAAGGACTTAAACAGAAAGATTCCTATTCTAATCAATATCATTATCCTGCAATTGTTTTTATACATGATAGAGACTTTTCTACATTATAAGGTTTGATAATAAACATAGATGACAGAGATCTCTGAAGACAAAGTAACACTAAACAAGAGGGAAGATAGCATTCATCTTATATGGTGAGGGCTATATCTTTCTGTTGAACTTGAAGGATTAATTCTCAATATCCTATGTTTCAAGAAGGAAAGCACTAATTCCTGGCCTTGTTTTACTTGTGGCTGACAAGAGACATTTATGTCTTTAGCTATTTTATTCACAATGGGTACCTTTAGTAATAAATCCTCACACTGTTTCACATGTAAAGGAATGCTGCTCCCCCCCCCACCCCAGGTAAAAATCGGAGTTTACAGTTTCCCCTGTAAGCTGTTAGACAGGCCTCAGAAGACAGAAGCTCCACTTTGAACAGAAATCCTTTTCATCCAAATTCCCTGGGTTGACATATCCAAGACCTGACACTGCTCCTCACCTTCAGCTGACCTTGTCTGGGCCCATTTTTTTCTAACTCTCTATGTTGCTTCTACAGTGAATGGGAAACATGAATGCTTCTCTCTTTACAAACATTTATTGTGGGCACCATAAACATTTTGACACAGTCTTCTTTTTTTATAAGTTTTCAGTAAATACAATTAGTGTAGATATAAATCAAAATGATGGCAGTCCTTCTATGTTTTTTTTTTTTAAGTTCCCAGGAGTGCTGTTGGGTTCTTTAATTGCTTACTAATGTAAAAATATCATTGTTAGTAAAGCATAAATCATGGCAATTTTGTCCCACTAGAGGCTAAAAGCAGCACAAGATGTGGTAATTAAGATATACTAATAGATCTGGCAGTTTCTATAATAGGAGCTTTTAACAAGGTAGAAAAATGGCATCTCTCATCCACGGTAAGGCAACAAAGAAAATTGGTGGTTTTCTTCATTTAAAAGAGATTACCTGTTCAAAAAGGAGTAGTTAGAAAACAGTGGCCAGGCGCATTTTCCCTTTCTCCTTGAGTACAACTTTAGGCTGCAAACTGATCTTATAAAGTGTAAGAAAGGGCCTTTACTTTGGAACCTAATGGCTTGGTTTTAATAACCTGAAAACTGTGGTGAAGATAGATGAGAGCACTGGTCTTTACTGGCTGGAGCAGAACTGGGACGCCAGGTGCCCACTTCCAGGTGTGAGGCTCTGCCCACCTCCTCAGCGTGGTCTTTCACCAAAGAGTCTCAAAGGTGCTCAGGTTATGAGTGTTCTTTTTGTATCTTATTAATTCTCGTATTTCTGCTGTGATATCTGGCTTATCTATTTTTTAAGACTTATTAGAGTGGGAAAACTTTGGTTTTGCCTGGCAGGATAAGATTTGACTTGGATACAAGTGACAAAGAAGACACCACACTCCCTTTTGAAGGACAGGGAAATGATTCCATCCCAAGACCAAGACTAATGCTTCTTCATGGTTCTTAAAGTGCCAACAGATGAGTGTTAAAAGAAGGAGATGTGTCTTTTATACCTGATATTGAGGAACTCTTTGCAACAGTGGCAGCAGCAATCAGTTCCTCCATTAATGCAGCTTTATATCCAATTAGTATGAATTAGAATTATAGACACAAAGGAGGATACCCATACTGCAGAGATAAGCAAATTCACTTCTACCTAATATCACTCCAACCTCACCTAGAGCCTTTCTTCAAAGACTGTCAGAATGTTTCCAGACAATAATCTTACTAGTGTATTTTTCTCTTTTGTTTGTATCCCCCTTATCCATACATTTATCCACTAACTGGAGTGCCTACTATCTGTTGCATGTCAAGCTCTCTGCCAGGTGATAGGGCTAGAAGAAAACCGTCCCCTGTGTTTTATCTTCCCAGTGGAATTTATCATCTAGTGGAGGAGAAATACAGAAGTTAAATATACAAGCAAATATATAAATTACTGAAAACTGCAGTATGTTCCATAAATGAATTTTAAGTGCTGATAGAGAACAGGCTTAGATGTTTTTATATGGTGATCTGGGGGTAATATATGAACTGGGAAAGAGTACTTCAAATAGAGAAGCTTGTGATAAAGGGATGAGTTGAGGGCAAGGTCATCTTGTTTGAGGAAATGAAAAAGAGTGAGAGACCCAGAGGCACCAAGTGGAACAAAGAATTGGGTAGGAACAGACCATCTAGGCCAGAGAAGAGAGTTTGAATTTTTGTTTCACTAAAATGGAAATTTGTTGAAGGATTTTAAGCAGAGAAGTTTTGTGATCATTTTAACTTTAGGTTTCTCCCCTGCAGAATGGTTACATGAATTTGTGTATGTGATCAAATGGCCCAGCATACACACACTCCAGTGCCATTGTTCCTGTCCTTGTTTTGATATGTACTGTAGTTACATAAGATGTAACCGTTGGGAAAATTGGGTGAACGATACACAGGGACTCTGTCTGTTTTTGCAATTTTCTATAATCTGAAATTATTTAAAAATAATTTCTTATAGCATTTTCTTAGTATGTTTGCAGATAATGGATTATAGTCGCATGTGTGCAAATAAATCCTAGTGAGAAAGCTTTTTTAATAGTGCTGATGGGACAGGATGGTGGCCGGAGTATGATGTTGATGATGGAGAAAAAGAGAAATGGATGGACACAAGATTTTATATCTCTGTCTACATCTCTATATCTCTATCTGTATAAAGAGAAATAACTTGTATAAATACACACATCCCCACACACAAAACTTGCTGAAACAGTAAATATAGGAATAGGGGAAAGAGAAGTTCAATAAGACTGAGGAGTTTTACTTGTGCAGCTGTCTGAGTTTTCATTGTTGATGTGTATTAATCTTGGGATGTCTGGGAAAGAATAGGTTAGTGCCGGCTGGGATGTCTGGGTCACTTAAAAGCCATTTAAGTGCCCATACTTATCTGACTTATCTGGAGCTCAGAGACATAGCATAGGAGTGATGTAAATTTGACAGTTGACAGGGTATGTTGAATGAGAAGAAAGTGTGCCCTGGGGAGAACAAAAGCCTAGATGTCAAAAGAAGGAGCAACAGCCAAGTGATGCAGGGTAAAATTGAGGAGAGAACAGTGCTATATAAACCAAGAGGACATTGTCTCACAAATGAAGTAGTAAACTTTGCAATTATTTCTGAAAATGTGAGTATGGAATTAATGGTCATTAAACTGGGCAATACAACATCTTGATTGTCTTGACCAGAAAAGCTTAGGGCAGTGGTAAGCATTTGAGAAGATATCAAGTGGAGAGCTCTTGAGACCAGAGCAGAGACTTGGAGCCATAGCTCCAGGTATGGTAGAAACAAAATAGATATGAAAACCAGAATATTTAAATATATTGATGGGAAGGGTCAATGGGTTAGTGAGAACCTGATGATGCAGGAGAACTCACTCAAGATCCTTGGGAAGAAGAGATGGATCCAGACTCTGTGTGGAGTGAGTGAACTAGAAGCGGTGACAGCGGTCTCCATTGAAGCGAGAGAGAAGAGCAATGTCTTTGCCAGTAGATTTGAATTTTGTTTGTGGGAAGATGTAGACATTCAAGTTGCTTGATTCCTTTTTCTCTTTGAAGTGTGAAAGGAGTTATAGTGATGGGAAGGTGATTATGGGGCAAGTTTAATGGGGGGAAAAAGACATATTACTTTATCCAAATGACTGAGAAACCCAAGCTGCCACCACAGAGTAGTGTAGCCAGGATGTGTGTGTGTGAAGTCCTCCAGAAATATTAATGACTCAGGTGAGATATGTGGAAAGAATACAGTTAAGTACAAGCGTCCTGGGTTTGACTGTTGCCAGGTGTACATCCTGTTAAAGATGACAGGAGCTAGGTGATCTGTGGCCTTGGCAAAGTCACCCTCGTGACTCCCAGTTGTACTTGACTAGCCCATATGGGTAGCCAGGTTTCAGGGAAGTGGAGAGAAAGGTTGACATAATCAATGAAGACTTAGATTAATGTGCCAGCCACATGGTGGCAATTATAGGGTATGTTAGAAAGGCAAAGAAGGAAGGAGGGAAAGGTAGATAAACTGAGCAGATTGAAGTTGAAAGATAAACCAAATCATAGGGACTGGCCGAGGAAGTTTGACTTCTGACTGATATAAAGAAGGATCCTGGTGATTTTTTGGAGGGGGATGGGGTAGATGATCCAAGGTGTAATGGGGATTCCAGAAGGACAGCCTCTCCCAGATTTCTGGAGTACAATCTGATATACATGTGGGCTCAGAGGAAAATTAGAGGATGGAATCACTGGAATCATCAAAATCATGGCCAGAGTAAAAAAAAAAAAAAAAAAAAAAAAAAAAAAAAAAAAAAAAAAAAAAAAAAAAAAAAAAAAAAAAACCCAAAAAAAATTTAGAATGGCGATTTTTATAACCTCACATGTTTTTTTCAATGGACAACTCATAATACATAAAACATAAAAGAAAATAACAAACACACAAGGAAAAAGGAAGTTGGAGTTTATTTTTCAGGCTGGGTTTATATTCCTCGAAACTCTTCAGAAACACATCTGGAAGTTTTGATATTATTAGAGTCATACCAGCTTATTTTGTTAATATATAGTTTTGGAATATAGTTTTCCATCATTGTTCACCTTTCCATCCAGTTTCCAGCTCTTCGTTGGCTTATTTTTAACCAATCTGTTAATCTAAATTTTTTAAATTGGAATAATTAACTACATTAGGACTCACTTGCTGACATACTTGACTCTATATCCATTATCTTGTAATTTTCTTCTTAGTCCCAATAGTTTTATTATTCCCCTCTTCCCCTTCTCTCCTTCATGACTTTGTAAAATGAATCATTTATAACTATTTCATTTTTTCACCCTATGAATTTGTCATATATTTACTGTTTTGTTCAATGGATATTCTAGAGAGAGCATGTGCCTTTGACTTAGTACATTCAGATTCAAACTAGTTCTGTCAGTCTGGAAGAATCTTGACTACTTTAACTGTATTTACCTTTTCCTGTCCTCTGATTTTTGCTGTATTCTAAATACATTTTAAAGTCTATAAGACATAATTTCCCATTGAAACTGTTACCCACATGTGTACCCTTTCTCTTTCCAGCTGATATTTCCTTGTTTTCTTCTGTTTAAAGAACTCCCTTTAGAATTTCCTTTGCTTTAGTCTCACCAGCAATAAACACTCAATTTTTGATTGTTGGGAAATGTGTTATTTTGTCTTGCTTTTGAAGGATATTTTTGTGGTGTGCAGAATTCTAGGTTAGTGATTCTTTTCTGACTTCCATCATTTCAGAGGAATCAGTTATAAGTTTATTGCTCCTCCTTTCAGAGAAATATCTATTTTCTCAGTTTTAATGTGTTTTTCTTGGTTTGGGCTCCTGGCAACCTGATTATGACATGACAAATTGTGTTGGGTGTGTGCATGTGTGTGTGGGGGATGTGTCTGTGAGGGGAGCTTGGTGTTATCGTTCCATTTAAAAAATTGCTGAGCTTTCCTTATTGGTTTTCTGCATTTTATTAATCGTGTTTCATGCAGTATCTAATTGGTTGATAAACTCATCTGTTAGTTTCCTGATATTATATTTTACAGTTCTAGCATTCTTGTTGGACTCTCTTTTTACTAAATTCCAATTCTCTGATGATATCACTTATTCTTTGCATTTGTTTTTCTCAATTTGTTCATTCTTGAACTTCTAATTAAAATGCCCGGATCACTGTGGGTCTATTTCTATTGTCCTTTTTTTTGTTATTAGTCATAATGTCCTGTATTTGTCATGTCTAATTTTTTTATTGAATGCTACATTGTGCATTAAAAATTTATTCTGCTTCTGTTATCTTCTTACACAGAGGCTCATCCTATTCTCTGCTAGAAAGAGTGGGAGTGGATCAAATTAACTCAATAAAGGACCCACTGAGTCAAAGCTGGGTTGGTTTTCCCAGTAACCTCTGCTAGGATGTAGGCTTTTAGCCAAGAGGCGGGTATGATGAATTGGACCCTCCCCCAATGGTTCTCACACTCTAATCCCTGTCTCCTCAGCAGCCCAGGACTGTCAGAAAACTCCATTCTGCTGTTCAGAGGATTTGTAATTAGCTTTTTTATCCTCCCGTGTGGCTTCAGAATCTGGCATGTCTTGAGGACTGGCACTGTCAGTTTTCTTTCCCTCTTCTCACTAGGATCCTGTCCAAGTCTCCATTATATCTTTGCAAGAATACAAAAAAAGTTCCACTGGTTTCTGTGTTCCTACCTGTCCTACGGATCGGGCTTTGCCCAGGCACAGCTTAGATATTTAGGGTGTTTCCCTCGCTCAGAATTAAAAAATGCCTCCAGGGAAAAAATTTCTATAGAATATCAGATCAACTTTTTGAAGTTTCCTTTTCTCTGAAATCTTGACCCCCTTAGTTTGCATTGTTGCAGCAAAATTCTGATACATTTAAAAGACACCCCTACCCCCACCCCCAGCCTGTCTTGACAGGAAATATAGTATGTCACAGGTAACTCCATCTTACCTAGAGAAGCAGAAATTTCAAAACATTGTCATTCCATAAAATCCTGCGAAGGGGTTTTGCCCTTCTGTTGAGAGGACTTGGGAAGTTTTAAAGGCCTTTAAAGCAGGTTTCTCAGTATTCTGGAGTCTTGTGATGTGTTGTTCTGAGATAATATTGTAAGAACAATGTATTTAGTAATTATCTACTTTGTCACACAAAATGCCTTTTATATGTTACCTCATTTTAATATGTTAAAATACATACTAAGACTTCAATGAGGGACAGTGATACTGCGACTCATCTTGATTATAGCCCACCCCTGTTAGGATTTCAAGTGAAATCACTGATTACTCCTTGCTCTTCATTCCTTTTCGTTTTAGCAAGAAAATATGGATAATAATATAAAAACAGGCAATAACTATTATTTAACTTATGACAGTTGTATTTTGTGCTGCATTTAGCCATCCAAAGTGTGTAAGATATAAAATAACACAAAACATAGAGCTGAGTTGTTCATCACTTTGGTACTCCGGACAATGGAGAAATATGCAGTGTATTTTTCCATGTATTTTCCGAGACAGCATAACTAGTTTTATGTGTGGGCTGAATAGGCACTGTAGACTGAAACATCAGAAAGTTATTGAAACCTTGAAATGGCAGGCTTTATTTTTTGGTTCAAGTGTCATGTTGGGCTTCTGCGGATACCTTTATGCCTAGGTGCTCGCACATGTGTGGTTCACAGGTTGGGGCGCCTGTAGCTTGGGTCTCAGCAGCTCCTGGGGTGGTATTTGCACTTCATTTCCCTGGCCCTGTATATCTGATTTGATGACATCTGTTAAGGAGACGGTGGAGGGCAGACATGCATATGAAATCTCCGCGAGCACAGCCTGCATTTCAATGAACTGAGGCTGCTGTTTCCTTACCATTTATTTTCTGGCCTTTGGGGCTTTGACAGGCAATACCCAATCTGTTTCTCATCAGTTTAAATCTCAATATTTACCTTTAGATGTTTTGTTCCCAAAACAAAACAAAACAAAAATATCTGTGTTTGTCCAGGCCTCCTTCACACCTTCAAAAACAGGGTTTGGGTATAGCATGTAAAGGAAACAAGAGCTGTTTTACCTATAATGGAAAATTAATTATCTAGAGGAACAACAGAAAAATGGGGAAAAAGTGAATAATTCCCCTCACGCGTGGTACAAATGCTCCATTTTGACGTAATTCTCTTCTTACTTTGCATTTTTTTCCCAACACAAAACTAGAGGTTTGCTTGCAGGGTTTGACCTACTCATCCTCGTTGAGAACTGATGTTTAAATTTTAGGGTGAATCCCAAGTTAATTTTGTTAGTGGTGGGTGCTCATTACATGAATAAACTAGTTCATTAAGGAAGTGGTTCTCTAAACAAAAACCTGGACATTAGAAATGAAATGGATTTAGAAACTTTCTAGTCTAGCGGTGACATAGAGTCACCCAGCACCTGGATCTCATGATAAATGCAGACTCTCAACCCCCAGCCCAGATGCACTAAATCAGAGTTCACTTTAAACAGGATACCGTGATGACACATACGCACAATAACATTTAAGAAGCAGCATCTAGACTAGTTATTGACGGAGTTTTCCTATATAGCGCTAGATAATAAATATTTTGGGCTTTTCAGATCATCTCTGTCACCGGTCAACTCTGCTTTACAGTGTGAAAGGAACCATAGCCATCACAAAGAGAAATAGGTACTACTGTACCACAGTAAATCTTTCTTCATGGACATAAGAATATGAATTTCACATTATTTTCCCATGTCACGAGATGTTATTCTTCTTTCGTTGCCCCCCTCCCCCAATCATTAAAAGGTAGAAACCATTCTTAGCTCACACTGTGCAAGAACAGATGACAGGCTGGATTTGATCTGCCAACGTTGATGTAAGACTTTATTGTTTCCTGTCTCGGGACAGCCATATCAAAACACCAAGACCGGGGGACTTATACAACAGCTATTTATTTGCTCACCATTCTGGGATCTGGAAGTCCCAAATCAAGGTCTGTCAGAGTCTGTTTCTGGGCGACTGGCGTGCAGACAGCTTGCTTTCTTACTGTGTCCTCACCCTGGTGCAGAGAGGGAGTGCTCCCTGGTGTCCCTTCAAAGAACATGAGATCTACCCTATAACTTAGCCTTAGTTACTTCCATGAAGGCCCAATCTCCCAACACAGTTATGAATTGGGGAGTTACTAGTCAGTCCATGGCAGTGCCCAGGGTAGTTTTCTATCTTAACATCTTCTCTGACCACAACACCCACTATCAGTTCTGTTACCTATGACAGTTCATTGTCCTCGTGATTCACTCTGTAAGAGCGTGATATCCTTAGAAAGGGGAGCTACAGGTTCCCTGCCCCACCCAGGATGGGTGGAGCTGAGCAGTTTGGGGAAGTGAAAGAATATGGAGAGAAGGAGATCAAGAAAAAAGACCTGGAGGGGGCACATGGAGCAGAGACATGTAAAGAACCGGCACCTGCTTCTCAGCCTTGGGCTTGTACCAGGGACGTGGGGGACATGGAAGGAGACTGATATACCTGCTGATTTTGCCTGCTGATCTACTCCTCAGTCTCTTGGTCTTTCTCCCCTCCTGTCTCCCCCACATCAGATAGCTGTTTGGCAGCCATCATGAACACAAAGTCCTTGTTTAACAAAGGCCTTTCAGTGCATTTTATTTACTATTAATATTTCAGCATTGTTGACTATCAGTCTTAAATACCAGGTCACAGTGAGTTGATTCACCAGGGAGCCATTCTGTATTGTTCCCCGCTGTATATTTTCTAGTGTTTTGCCCAGTCCCTTTTTGATGACTCCCAAGACAGGGTTTTCCTCACTTGCTTTGGAAATGTTAGCATTAGTGACTCATGGTGCAAACAGATGGGGACTCGGGTAAAGTCCCCATAAATCATTCTCAAGGGTTATCTATGTCACAATCACAATTTAAAGCTGAGGAAAGAGTGCAGGACTTAAGGATAAACCCTATATATTATCTCATCTGCTTTGCCAGCTTTGGGCTGAAATTGGCATGAATTAACACCTTTCCCTGCCTCCACTCTTTTAAGCCCTGAATATTTTCAGATGGGCTCAGGGCTCTGACTTCATTTGGTTTCAGGCATTCAGTGGCATTCTGGCAACATAACTATCATGAGGTATTCTGCTCACACCAAGGAAAAAGGCAGGTGACAGGGCACAGGTGTTCTTGATGTGTTGCAAACATTCACCGTTCAGTGGCTGCCCATGCATTTCCTGCTGGAGGTGAGTTCTTGTAAAATGCCTGCAGACAATGCAGCATCCAGCCAGGGGTGCAAGGATGCCTGTGAAGGATTCATGAATGGCAAATGAAGCGCTTGGAGCAGCAGGTTTGTATTAGCATCCAGAAGGAGTGATCTCTTAGGGAAAAATTCACCTCTTGGTATTCCATTCATTCTGAGTTTATCATGTGGGGAAGCAGGCAGTCTTGTAGGATTTAATTTGGAATAAATAAAATAAACAATTGAGCCCTTGTAATACTTGTTGCAGGCAATGCCAAACAAGCTTCCTTTGCTGGGTAATTATTTGGTGCTAGTAACTATACCTTGTTATCCTCCAGATTGCTTTTTTGATATTTCTCCCTTCCTTGTCTTTCTATGCAAAATCTTCAGATGAATACTATTCTATTAAAAATTGACTTGTGTCGTTTCAGATTATTATACATTAGCTTGAATGAAATTTCTTTAATACTAGTGCTCTAGAAAGCCTTTTAAAGGTATTTGTCTCATGAGTGTAAGATGATTTATTTTTTTAATCCACCTGCAGTGGGAGAGGATAAGAAACTCCTGATTTGTGTGGTCTGATTAATCAGTCTTTTTGATTCCTGATTTTCTCAGCTGCGAAATGGGGATAAAATATTTATTTCCCCAGAATCTTGAAAGTGTTAGGCAAAGTAGACAGCATTTATAATAATTGACAGAAGCGCATATTAGATAATCAGGAGTTTGTGATGATGATTATTATTTTGAATATTCAAAGTAAGATTATTAAAAACGTGCATCCAGCATCCCCTGGTTCAAAGACATCACAGATGCTACCAAATAACTGTGTAACATTAAGATGAAGGAAAAAATAATTTCTTAGTGAGCATGTGTGTATTTGAAGTCTTTGCACATTGGTAATTTTCTATTAGACATTTTGCTCATTAGTTTCTTTTCAGTCACGTATGTGGGTGTACACATTATTGCCGAAATGATAAGCAACAACACTCTTATTCCTGAAGTCTCGGAACACTTTTATTAAAAATGGAGCAGGTATCAGGCAAAGAATTGGAGTATAGTAAATTGTGCAACAGATAGTATGCCCAAATCAATTTACTGCAGTCCCCCAAATGCGATCACTTTCCCTTCACCAGTTTCAAGCGTGAATCTATAAGCACCCCTTACATGCATGTATCACTCACATAACTGGATGCTTTTATGTTGTCTCAAGTTTATGCCACAAAAGGTAATGGAAAAAAAAAAAGAGAATAGCTCTCAAGTCGAATTTCAGTCTTCTGAACTGTTATTTGGGGAAGGGAGAACAGATGGAATCATTGAGCATCAGTGTTAAGAGGGTATTTGGTGATGGCAGCTGACTTTTCACAAAGTAGCAGGGAGCAGAGGGGGCCTTCCTGAGAATGCCACTCGAGAATAGAGGAGTCAGAATTAAGCCTGTATCTACCACCTGAGGGTCCTTTTTTTTTTTCCCCCAACGTCCTTTTTTTCCCTCTATAATATGTTGCTCTCAAGATTTCTGGGTTGATATTTCTCCTAATTGTTACTTACGGTGATGATTGTATCACCGTATAGAGTAGGTGACAGAAACAGGCTCGCCTATGTTCATCTATGGTGAGCCTGTGGCTTTGTAGTAAGTTCCTCATTATCTTTCACAGTTCACGTTAGCTTGATTATAACGTTGGAGCAATTAAAATTAAAGAGATGAATGCTGTCTCCCCAAGATCTACAGTTTGTAATAAGGGAATATGTGTAAATTATTCCAACTCCTTAAATGTTGTCTGAATATCTACTGATACTTGAAGTAAAAGTGAATGTCTACATAGAAATTCTAAATATGAGGACCTCTGAGCTCAACTCTGCAATTTATCTCTGTTTAGAAGACACAGGACCTCACGACTGCTTTTTATAATCAATTATTGTGTAAAAGTTTGTCTTACAGATATCCCAGTGAATAGGCTGCTTCTAAGTCTCTTTGATTTGACAAATTAGAATTAAAGAAATGGTAGTCTAGAAGAGGAATATAAAGGAGAAAATGTTCAATTCACCTCTGTAGGTACAGAGTATTGAATATATCTCAGAGTCTGAGCTATAAGTAAGAGCACCTCAACTATTTTTATTTCCTTGTGGTGGGTATTCATCAGCACTGGCCTTCCCCATGGACCACTGCATCCTGAACTTTCCTTGATTACAAATGGTCTTTTAAAGATCTGTCATTTTTTTTAATATGTAATCTTCAAGGAATGGGTGTGGCACATATCCTTGCCTGTTAGGAAGGTTTCTATTTTTAAATTTTCTTCCTGTTGTAAGATAATGTATTGATGGAATACCCTGGGCTGCTGCGTATCCAACATTGACCCTCCCGTCCATTATGCGGGAGTAAAGGATGCTTGCATCATGCCTGTAGAAATAGCAATGTTGCAAATAGCCAATTCATTGTTGCTTCCAATTTGGAAGCTGACAAATACTTGCTTTATAGCCCTGCCACATGCAAAGTCTATCTTTTTTGCCGACACAGCACAAGTCAGTAACCTACATAACTCTTCTGGGATATTCTAAAAGCCCCTAGGCGGGAGTTCATACTGTATATATTAGACATTCAAAATCGGATGTGGAAGTGAATTCAGTGCCAAATATTCCAAAACTATTTTTGTTTTTTTGCAGGTCTTCCTATTTGCATTCTTTAGTTTGTGCTGTCCTGCTAACATTTGCCTTTGCACATATTTGCCATCTATTTGCCTTTTGAAATTTTGACTCAGCAGTACAAATTACCATTTTAGCTGCTTTGCATCTTCGAGGGGCCATTTCTCCTCAAGTGACTAAACAGCCAAATCAAATTGGGGGGAGAATTACTTTTATTATGATTTTATTTTATTCTCCCCCTCAACCATAGTCACAATTTGAAGTGATGTCTGTTTGATAGCAGAGTAAAATATTTCTTACGTAAATCAGTGAGAAAAATAAGAGTTTGAGGTTGAATGACTATATAATTCATTGTCTGAATTGAAACACTTTTTTTTTTAAGATTTATTTATTTATGCGTACAAGCTGGGGTACAGGCCAGATGCATGGGGAGGCAAGAGGGTTCACCAGAGAGAGAGTGGGGAGCAGAACAGACACATCAATGGAAATATACTGCTGAGGGGAGCAGTGGGTGAGGCAGGAGAGGTCTGCCGCGCCATGTGGGAATCTCCCTAGCCAGGTGTCGAACTCGCGTTGCAGCTGCCGACAGCTCCACGGCACAGCGCCTAACCGCTGCACCACCGGAGAGGCCCTGAATTGAAACACTTTTGAGAGTGAATGGGCCTCCCTGCACATGTCCTAGGCAAACTGGGACTCAGGGTCACCCTTTTTATGGTTTATAGTGTTGTTGATCTACAAATGCATGCCCAACTCTCAAATGGAAGGCCAAGCTAAATTTAAATCATTTCATGACCTCAGACTTCCCTGAGAGCAGGAGTAACAAAAAATGCTGTCGAAAAGCATGTGATTTGTCCTTGAAGGGTGTAGTCCAGAGTTGGGGCCCATTTCACCACCTCATGTAACTGTGGAGAATAAAACTCTCTTGAGTTCCCATCTGCTGGGATGACCATTTATCCATTTATTTGGTCCTGGCTTTTCTTACTCCTCCATGGGGGCAGCTGAGGTGCTTGTGTACCCATTGGAAACTGAACCATTCCATCTGTGCCTGGTTTGATTGGAAGGTCTTCTGTTTTAAGTAAGAGGCCCCTTTTGGTTTACTTGTGTTTGGTCTCATGTGTGTCACTCACTGCCACTTAAGAAAAATCACTGAACATTGTTTCCTGAACCTACGGCATATCCAGGTTACTGGAGGAAACTATCCAGACATGTCTGTCTGGACTTCTGATACAGGTGACTCTACTGCACCCTTATCTGATATGGGGAAGTGGGGAACTCTGCAGATAGGTGTTGTGATGAATGCTCCAGGCAGGGAACAGAATAAAAATACCCTCTACTCTCAAATTTCCACATGTAAATGGAGGGACTCTGTCACTATGCTCCTGCCACCCCCTTCAGTCTTAGAGATAATAACTAGGGTCTAATTTTATTTGTTTTTCTTGACTCTTCCTTATTTCCAACCCTGACTCTCTTCCAGTTTATACCTTTACCTAAAATATGCAAGGGCAGGATGGGGGTTGATTAACTGGATCATTTTTTATTCTAACACCCTGGACCAGTCCTCCCTTTACCAATAAAAGCCAAATTTGACACCCTTTTTTCTTAGGTTCTGCATTTAGTGTAATGGCCCCCTTGAATCTAGCAGCCTAAAGGGGAGAAGGAAAGAGCCAAGTAAGCATGCAGAGAAAGAAGCCTGATAGGGCAGGAACACTGGTCGCCAGCAGTGGTCTGGTATTTCATTGTTGTGTCCCTCCACTGGCCACAGCTCTGAATTCCTAGAGGGAGTAAAAGGCAAGTCTGTTCACCTTTTATTACTCCTCCTACCCACAGCGTATGGAGGACTGTGCAGCATTGGCACTTAGTAAACATATACGTTATATCAGATGTAAAACACAAAGCCTCTACAATCTTTCCTCATATATGCTGGCGGCCTGGATTTCCTATCCCCTGCCAGCCCTGGCTGACTCCCTTTTTTTTTTTTATTTGTTTATGCATGAGCTGCGGTGCAGGCCAGAGGTGTAGGGTGGTGGGAGGATTCATCAGAGACAAGAGTGGGGAGCAGAACAGGCAGATTGACTGAAATACGCTGCTGAGGGGAGCAGCAGGCGAGGCAGGAGAGGTCTTCTGGGCCATGTGGGAATCTCCCTGGCTGGGGATCAAACTCTTGCTGCAGTGATTGCTAATAGCTTCATTGGCTGAGACTTAACCCCTTGTGCCACCAGGGAGGCCCTGGCTTACTCACTATTGTGGGTTCAAAGTCTACTTGGAGACACGGAGTAAAGTGAACTAAGCAATAGCCAGGTGAAGGACGTCTCCAAAATCACAGTTTATATTCAGTGACTCTTCCCATCCTCTCTCTTTTCCCCTGCCCCCTTCCCCCAATTAACTCCTCCTCATCTATCTACCTTCTCCATCCCCACTCAGAGATACTTCAGGAAAGGATAGCCTGTTTCTCCAACTCTCCACCTAAACCCAACTCGTCTCTACAGCAATCTGACAACTCTAGCTTTGGAAAAATCATGACCTGCAGTGGGCACTTTATAAATAATCTGTTGAATATTTGCCGTAACATTTTTTGGATATTTAAAAATATATATTTTAACAATCTGAGAAATAATAAGAACAAAGCATTCCTAATTATTTTGAAGCTGCAACTAAAAAAACGTGGTTATTTATTTATTTATACATACAAGCTGGGGTACAGGCCAGAGGCGTGGGGCGGCGAGAGGGTTCACCAGAGACAGAGTGGGGAGCAGAACAGGCAGATCAGAAATACACTGCTGAGGGGAGCAGCGGGCAAGGCAGGAGAGGTCTGCCGCACCATGTGGGATTCTCCCCAGCCGGGCATCGAACTTGCATTGCGAACTGCCGACAGCTCCACAGCACAGCGCTCAACGGCTGCGTCACCAGGGAGGCCCCCCCAAAAAATGTGGTATTTTTAACACAGTATCTGTCTGTACAGAGGAAAGAGAAGGGAGAGGAAAGACAAGAGAATATATCAACTTAAAGAAGAGCAAAGAGGAGCAAATTTAATTTCTTGAAATGGTCAGCAGTCAGCTGGTTTCTGTGTTTCCTAGTCTGGTTTTCAATAACATTCTGTACAATTTTCACCTTAAAATATCTTCATTGATTGCTGTGCTTTTCAAATTATATCCGTATCTAGTTTAATTTTTAGAAAACCCCATGAAAGTAATTCTTATCTCCACAATTTTTCTAATCAGTAAACAGACACAGAGAGAAAGTAAAGGAGATACCCATTTCATGAGGCTACAAAATAGTTGAGCCAGATTTCCACAGAGATCTTTTCCCCATGTGATTTTATTCTTTTCTAATACATGAATTTTTTTTTTAGAAGAACATGTGTCTTTAAATAAAGACTGAATGTTTACCAAATGGTATGAAGGAAATGTTTTAGAGGGAATATCAGCAAATATTAAGGTGATATAATCACTTTCTAATTTCTGAAAGGACCAAAATGAATCGCTGGTATCACATTAAAGAAAATGGGTACACAGTGCCCTTTACCCCATCCTGATTTGTCACAGAAGTAAGTTCAGGCTCCAAGATAAAGATGGACGAGACTTTTTCTCTCTGTCTTGTAGACATATGATTTGTCTTAGAAGGGATTTGGTTTTGAAAAATAAAATAATAAAACAAGAAATGGAAATTGGAA
The DNA here is from genome assembly GCA_004024925.1 of Scalopus aquaticus. NCBI lineage: Eukaryota > Metazoa > Chordata > Mammalia > Eulipotyphla > Talpidae > Scalopus > Scalopus aquaticus. The sequence continues at coordinate 152,826 of PVIJ01002040.1, read as the reverse complement.
GATGACCACCCGTCTCAGGCACATCTTATTCTGCCAAAATGTCAGCAGTTTTTTTCCCAAAGAAATTCTGAAACAGCTGTGATATTTTGAAATACTCGTTAATGCATACCAGTTGTGCTAAAAAGGTCATTTATAAAAATCTGCAACATTCATGGAAATACTTCTTTGGTGGTGAGGAAACACATTTACACATGTTTCCATGTTAACAGAGCTGCCTGCCACAGTTCAGGAAAGTGTGAATTTATTAATGTGATCATAAAGTCATCATTTTTTTTATTGCCCGTGCAATACCATATTCCCATAGGAAGAATACTAGGAAAATATTTGTTTTCCTCTTTGTCTTGCAGCTAGATATTTGATTCTCTATATTTATAATTTGATGGATGAGTGATTTTGCATTATTCTAGCTTGCACAACATATCTTTTAGGATTAATTAACAAAGCTAAAATTTAGAAATACTTTGTTGAACTGGAATGCTTTTTAATATCTATGATTCAGTATAAAAACCTTCATCTAGTGCATATGATTTAAATTATCTTAGTGTTTTTTTTTAACTGTTTGAGGTGAACTTGTGAAACATACAAACCCATATAAATATGATTCATGTTAAAATAGTGTTAGTTTGTGGAGTATAATATAATTAGAAGGTGCACAATGTTATATATACTACCACATAAACAGTTATGTTACATTATGATCATTGCCTTTGTTGTGGATACTCACTCTAAGTGGTCAGGACGTGTAAAGCAATATTTATTTATATTAAAAATTCATAAGTCACAGGTGTTTACCTATAACACTTCAATATTAGTCACTGTGATTAATTTTTTTTCTTTAAAAATATGCATTTAGGTCTATAACTCCTCTCTCATTGAGCATTGATATTAATGAAGCTACAATTACTGGATATTACCATTTTATCTCTTCTGTCACTATTGGCCATAGATGTAATTATTTCTCCATTTCAGTATAATTTTTGAAGAATAATTAATGATAATAAAGGATATAGAGAGTTTAAGTGACAGTTGTTATTGGTATATCATTGATATTTTAGATAATTGCATTTAAAGTTCAAATTGGTGATGGATTGTATTGATTAAAGAGAAGGAGATGGACATAAAAAGAACTCTTGAAAGAGACCTTTGGAATCAATCCAAAGATAATAAATTGCAAAATGTAAAACGAACACCCAATAGTTAAAAAAGCTAATACACCAAGAGTGTTTGTTAACTTGAGATAAGATGCTAATCCTTTCTAGCCTAATGGGAATCACATATCCTTCCTTAGGAGTCTTATTCTCTGTTGGACTTTATTTGGCTTCCTCTTCTTATTAAAGTGAGCCAGTCAGGTTCAACTAATGAATTTCTGTCAAATGAATCAAAGTTTGGTGAATAGCACTGACTTAGTATTTTCCTGATCATTTCAATTTCCTCAATGCCAACAATATTAACACAATTCTGGTAAGCATATCAGTGCAGGAATGATTGCCCTAAAGGTTGGTATAAAAAGCTTCTGCCCATGAACGAGTTAAGCATTTGCATTCATAATGTGTAAATCATAGATAAGAGATTGAATAGTATAATGGCCAAAGCTAAATCAGAGGTAATTCTGTAAAAACAAACCCCCCCACCAAAAAAAAAAAAAATCCTTCCAATGAGAGTGCCTTCTTTTGTTGACTTCTATACTTAATCTATCAGTTATCAGCTGTGCTAGAGGCAATAGGAGGTAAAGTAGTAAATCTCCTATAATCTCACCAAAAAGTGAAGTGGGCATGAGAAATATGTCTTGTTCATCACTATGTCCACCAAATAGACTTTTACTTTTGCATGTAGACAACAGTTTGCTCTGTTTCTAGAGGTGGTCAAATCAGAGCATCTTTCAGTATCAAAGAAATTGGGAGGGGTCTGCTGTCATTATTAGAAGACATAATTCCCCATAATCTTAGAGGGGGCAGTATTTTAAAATGGCCCTCTTATTTTAGAAGAGAAGACATTTGTTTTTCTGTTATTTATTCTCCTTAAGACTATCACCTATTAGCAGTTTGTATTAAATGTAAAGTTTTCTGATTTTTATGTCGTTGCAAATATATTTAGTGGAAGAGGGAATCCTCTATACCTAATTCACATATAAAATTCCAGAATGCCTGTTTATTGAAAGAAAATTAGGTCCTTTCCCTATTTACAGCTTTATATTATATAGCACACCCTATGTTAAAGAAACCTGGGCTGCACTTACAATATTATTTTCAAATTTTATCACTGAACCAAATAATAGATGTGAACAAATTTGACTATGATGGAGAACAACGAGTCAATTGATTGGGAATATAAAGTCATTCATAAGGAAATGTAATTTAAAAGATTAGAGATTTATATTCAGGAAATGTTAAGATTTAGTGGTGATATAATAAAAAACTTGGAGAGCTTTCGCAAGGGAGGGAAATTAATTGTAGAATACTAGCATGCAGAATTTCATCTAGAAGCTTGAAATGAGAAATCTTTAAACAAATAAGATATCACTCTACCTAGTGAGCCATAAGATACTTAAATATGTTATGTAAGAATATAGTTAGGAAAGCAGAGTACCACTCAGAGCTGCGTGCCCACAATTCAGTTACTGAGGAAAACATTGAAGTATATTAGAATGACTTAAATATGTGAATTTCCTTCTTCAACTGTACATTTACACATTTATAAAGTCTAAATACAGATCAAGGGCTTCCAATGAAAATTTAGCTTTTGAATTGAGATGTGCTGTAAGTGTAAAATAGGCATTGGTATGAATAAAATTACATTAGGAGATATTTAGAAAACACCTCATTAATGACTTTCAAATATCGATACATGCTGAGTTGATGATATGTTTGATATATTGAGTTAAATAACATAGGTTATTAAAAGTAATTTATCTTGTTACCTTTCACTCTTCATGTAAAAGCTCTAAAATTTAAAATTACATTTGTGACTTTTATTTAATGTTATATTTTTTATTGAATGCAATTGGTCTGTGATTGACTTACATGATTACAAAAAAGCAAAGTATTTAGATAAACCTACACTAAGTTTATTCACAAAGTCAGCTCTGCTTGGGACGTTCTTTCTAACTCTTCCAGCTGAATGTCAGTCCACACCTCTTGTCAGTCACTTCTTCCATCTCATCCGGAATCTTTTATCCTGTAGCAGTTGACTCACCCCATTTCCACTACTTGCCTCACTGAGTGCCACTCACCTGAGCCTATTCACCTGAGGGAACTACTCTGACTTTTAGGATCTTGTGGCTTTAGGTTTCTCCAAGTTACTAAGACCAAGATCTTGTATCTGTAGGGATGAGCCAAGTTACCCTGCTCTGAGCATGCTTCTGATTTATGGCCCAATTCTTGGTTCTTTGAACTTAATCTGTTTTATAATCCAGGGCGCTTCTAATACAGAACCCTCTGCCAGTGTGGCCTTGTGTCTAGAACGGATGTACTCCTGTCATCCACTAGCTGCACCTTCCTGAGTGACTGGGACTTGACCTTGTTCATACATCCCCACTGGGGGGGGGGGGGCTAAGTCCTTGTAAGTGTCTGTGGAAGTGACAGCCTGCCAGTCTCCTCTGTATAGTACAGACCTTGGGTTCCCCACAGTTCGTCTTCCCTTGCCTGCCCTAGCTGATGCTAACGCTTTTCAGTCTTGACCAACACTGCCTCTTAGACCCTACTACTGTAATGCCCAGGTAACCTCCTAGAAAATGCCTCCACAGCCCGTCTTCCCAGTCATTATGCTTTCCTTATTCCCACCAGCTCCTAACTGACTTCATCTTCCTTCTTGCGCCTGGCAGAGTAGACTGAGGAAACCTCTCCTTGGAAGAGTTAATGCCAGAAAGTGCAACTACAATCCTTTTTTTTTTCTTTCTTTCTTTCTTTCTTTTTTTTTTTTTTTGTGAAACATCCTTTTGTTATCATAGCAAATATAATCTATTAGAAATGTCATCAGTCTGCCCCAGAATCCTGTTTTTCAGCAGGAGAGGATCTTCCCAGAATCTTTGAAGGTGCCCCACAGAGGTAATCACCCGTTGTATCTTTCTGTGTGGTTAATTCTGTTCTGACCTCAGATAACCCCAAAGAGATTTATCAATGTGATGTGTCTATTCAAGTTTACAAATGGAAAATAAAGTTAGAAGAGGGAAGAAGCGTCCCTTAGCTTCAGTGGCTGTGATGGGCACAAAAATGACAGAATTCACTTTACTTTCCTAGCTGGAGGATAAACTGTAAGCAAGTAATTTGTCTCCAGTTTTCCCAAGATTTAAACAATTGACCAGGTCTTCAACAAGGGCATCTAAAAACAGACTTTGTGGCCTGGTTTTATAAGGGGGAAATGTAGATAGAGCCTCTATGAAATAATTAATAAGAAGGGAATAAAATTATTCTCTAATTTGGAGCATCCAATTCATTAATGTAGAAAAGGAAACAGTATACCCAAAGTAAAAATCTATGGTCTTCATGGGGGTAAAAGGTGAAAGATAATTTTACTCTCTACAGGCTATTTGGCATCTTCTACAGATAGTGTTCAGTCAAGACCTGGAAGTTAGGGGAAAGCTACTAGAATCTAAAAGGTAGAGATTAGAGTTACTTCTAAGCCTCCTGCAAAGCACATGGCAGCTCCACAGTAAGAAATTAACCAGTCCCAAATGTTAATAGTATCAAGGTTGGGAATGTCTACTTTTTATTTTTTTAAGATTTATTTATTTATGCATACAAGAACTGGGATTTTAGGCCAGAGGTGTGGGGCGTGAGAATATTCACCAGAGGCAGAGTGGAGAGCAGAACAGGCAGAGGGGAGCAGCAGGGAGACAGGAGAGATCTGCTGTGCAATATGGGTTAGCTACCTGGCCAGGGATTGAACTTGTGCTGCAGTGGCTGCTGACACATTAATAGTCCTGAGACTTAACCCCTTGTACCACCAGGGAAGCCCCTTAAGCTAATTTAAGAAAATAAATGATTAAATCACTGATACCTGGAAATTTTTAAATTCCAAAAATTACTTCATAAAAGATAAAAAGTATTAAATTGAACCTCACCAAAACTTTATAACTTTTGCTTTGCAAAAGATCCTGTGAAGAGGTTGAAAAAACAAGATACAGATCAGGAGAAAATATTCTCAAATAACATCTCTGATAAAGGACCTAGAATATATAAGGAACTTTGAAAATCATTCACAATGAACCCTCAGTTAGGAAATGGGCAAAAGATATAAACAGACCTGCCCCTGCAGAGGATGTACCAAGGACAAATAAACACCTGAGAAGGTGTTCAACCTCATTAGCCATTACAAAAACCAAAATATGTCACTGCACACCTATCAGAATGGCTGTGATAAAAAAAAAATGTAGTGAAAATTCAAGGGCTAGTGAGGATGTAGAAAAATCGAATCACTTTTATATTGCTGGTGGGAAGTGGAACAACCAGTCTGGAAAACTGTTTCGTTATAAAGTAAACTCTCAAATGCCACACATCCCAATAACTGCACCCTACACATTTTGTAGAAGGATGAAAGCTCTTGTCCACCGAAAATCCTGTGTAGAAAGATTCAGAGCAATTTTATTTCTCAGACAAATCTTCATTTATTTAGCTATCTATCTCTCTGTCTCTGTCTCTCTCTCTCTCTATTTATTTAAAATTTTATTTATGCATACAAACTGGGGTATAAACCAGAGGTGCGTGGTGGTGAGAGGATTCACCAGAAACAGAGTGGGGAGCAGAACAGGCAGATCAACTGAAATACACTGCTGAGGGGAGCAGTGGGTGAGACAGGAGAGGTCTGCTGCGCCATGTGGGAATCTCCCTGGCAGGGTATCAAACTCGAGCTGCAGTGGTTGTGTATAGCTCTATAGCACTGCGCTTAACTAGTTGCACCACCAGGGAGGCCCCTCATAGACAAATCTTTAAATAGAGCAAGAGCTGTTTAACAGATGACTGGTGCACCCACTTACCAGTTAGCTAAGAAATCCCCAGACATGAAGCCCCCCTCAATCTTTACTAAATACCCTGTATGTGCCAGGTGGTAGCTCTTTAGGTCAAATGCATCCTCCTCCTTTCTTTCTTCAAGTAAATGTGTCTTTGAAGTATAGCATGGTGAGAACAGTACATATGCCATAAAGAAACAGCCTAATGAAGTTTCAGAAAGAACACATTGGTGCAACCAGGCCCCAGCACAAGACAGAGGATGTTACCAGGACAGGTAAGACCCCTTTGTGGCCACTTTTCTAATTCCTGTTCTAGGAGAGCTTTGAACTGACTTTGAAGACCGAGAAGTAGTGTGCCTGCTGGGGGGTTTTCATCAGTGGAATAGTTCAGTACGTGGTCTTTTGTGTCTGGCTTCACCTTTGCTGCCGACAGTGGTTATTATAGGCCATTGATTCTCATTGCTGTATAGTAGTCTTTTGAATCACCTCACCACTATTCATTTTATTGTCAATAGACCCCTTTCCCTTCACTTTTTGGCTATTATGAATAGTGCTGCTAGGAACATTCTCATGTTCTCCTCCATTTGTTCTCATTCCAGATTGTAGTGCTGCTTTTCCTCCAATGTGACACTAATTGCCCTAATAAATTCCTGACTCTTCACATTGAAAAAAGAAAAAGCAACGCTCCCAGAAATAGAAAGCAGTCTGTACAAGAATACAAATGACTGTTGATCATCTACAGGGCTTGTGTCTGCACGCTGGGTGCGTAGGAGACTGAGAGTGCGTACGACGCAATGTGTGGGCTGTGATTTCACAGATCCAGGCATCGCCCTGTGCTGAGAGTGGTCAGGAAGTGGCCCAGGGGAGAGGTGGTACCGGAGTTTGGACCTTGCAGGTTGAGAGATAATTTATCAGAGAGGTAGTGCCTTCCACGCTAGAGATATGCAAAACAAACAAACAAAAAAACAGGTTAAAAATATCAGTGGCTTGGTTTAAGCAGATTTATAGAGGAGCTTTCCATTTGTGTGCAGTGGCTAGACATAAGCATCATTATAGCACTTCTTCCTTGGTATGTCTTAAATAACACAAAACGTTTAGTCTTAGAAAAAGAGCAATGCAGGAGGTGTAACTGAAAACAGGTGAGTAGCCCAGCATAATACTGTGTGTGTGTCTGTGTATAATTAGTTCTCATTCTTTTTTCTTGTTCTTGTGTGTATGTGCGTGCCTGCAAAATGTACAGTGCTGGCAATTATTGAAACCGTTCTTTACTCATAAACTGAGAATGTTTGACAGCAGAGCTGAGAGAGGAAAAGGCAACTGGACCCCTACAGTGCATTTTGTTTTAGTTGCTCTTGAAAAATTTCCTACCTGCCCCTGCCTGCAGCTCCTCCTTGCCTTCCCCTTCTTGCAGGGAGATTAATCACCTGTCTCAGCACTTGAGGTACTGATTAATTTGTGACCGTGAATGGAGGCCAAGGAATTCTAACCATGCCCCCTGAGTTGAAACAGTTCAGTAGGTGGATGAAAACCCGTCTTGTTAATTATATTTTTTGGTAACAGATGAAAATATGTGGAAAGGTTTCCTCCTCGGATGATTAGATCTTTCTGAATGATAACTTTCCTATTTATTAGCTCCACATGCCTTTGAAAAATGCTCCTGTGTGGGAGAACTCGAGAATGTATTTGCCCGAGTGGGAGCGAACCTTGTACTAGGGAGTGACTTTCTGAAGCTGTCGTCAGCTTCCTGAGGTTTCTGTTTCTGTTTCTGGGTTCTGCTCATCAAGTGAGGTCTGGCATACCTCAGGAGCAGACTTCTTTGTTAAATATAAGTTGCAGAACAATGAGAATCTTCTATTTACACTTTTTTTTTTTTTTAAGAACCTGGTAGGAGGGGCAAGAACTCACTGGCAAGAACCAGTGAGTAGATGCTTCTGTGCAGATTTTGCTGATAAAGGAGTATCAGAACTACTGTATTTTAGAAGCACCGGTCTTAATCGTCTCCCCTAGCTTAACAGCTCAGGATGTCCGAGTAAGTTGCAGTGAGACTGGGAGGAACAGATAAAGGAAGTTACAAGGAAAGAGTAGAAAGAGAGAGAATTAGTTATGTTTACCTTTTCATAATGACTCTTTTGCCCTCCTTCAGGTTTATAGTTGCTGTCTTGGTGGATCCACATCAGCTGAAATTTTGCTCTACTAAATAATGTAGAACTGAAAATGAAGTACTAGAAGGGCTGACATCTGGCTAATTGCCATTGCAGCGGGGGTTGCCTGACAGTTGAGTGGAAATTGCTTGGAGATTAAGCACTTTCAGTGGACTGTGATGGACAGGTGTGTCTGAGGAAAGAGACAGAGAAGAGAGAGACAGACAGAAGGACAGGGACTAAATGCCCTTGTATCTTCCTCTCTCTTGTCTTCCCTGCTTGTGTCTCAATAGTAGAGGCTACTCATTTAATATCAGCTGGTTCCCACAAAGGAAACAGGCTGATCCCAGAGTCAGAGAGTAGTTCGCAAGGCTGGAGATGCATTAATTTATCCCAATTTTGACTTTGTCCAAAGCCTAGCTAGTCACCCGGGACCCAAGGGTCCCTCCCGAGGCCAGCATCTCAAGACTGGTCAGAACTCAGGCCCCCCAGGCATAGCTCCCCGGAACTACCCTTCACAGTTACAACTCTGTCATCCTGCAAGCACTGGGGGCTCAGAGGTAACTTCTGACTTACCAAGAGATTTTCTCCAGCTGGCCATTTATGGGAGGCTTACTGTACCCTTTGGCTTGTGTGGGTGCTACCTCAGTCAATATATCTATGTTAAATTACTGAAAGAATATTTCCTCCTTCACCAGTGCCCATCCACCTAACAGAAAGCTTATGAGATAGCATATGCCTTTTAATTGTGGCTTTGTGGAAACCAGTGTAAGTGACTAAATGGGATGATACGAATGGGGTAGTTTTCTGGAGATTTCCAGCTAGGTGGAGAATGCCCTTGGAGAAGGATGGTGTGGGTAATCCATGCTTCATGCAGCGCCTCATTCCCTGTCTGAGTCAGGGAGTAGCCAACCTGCTGTTCTGGTTCCTTTTATGTGTGTTTTTGTCCCTGCAAAAACTTTAGTCTTACAAGTTGGATTCAAACTAATTTTTGTTTTATTACTTTACATTTTAAAAATATAGGAAATGATTCCTTTTATTTAGAATTTCCTAATAATTTTCAAGGTCAGGAATCAAAATCTTGTTTCTATTTTATAACACAATGCAAAAATTATCTTACAATCGCAGTCTGTATTTTCCTGTTTAGCTGATGTGGTTTTCAAGCACGAAAATTTCATTGCTCTCATTGAAACTTATGAACATGCAGTTTTGAAAATTGCCATACATTTTTCTAACAAGTGAATTTCAGGGTCTGTTTAATTATTCAAACTGAAGGGGACTGTTTAAGAAAAATAATGTGTTTTTCCTATGTTTTAATTGGTAAAATATTTCAGGCAAAAATTTCTTTTCAGGAATTTGGTTTTGTCTGGAAGAAGCCCCCTGTTCTTTTCCTTACTTTGCATCACTAGAGTCAGACTGTGATGCTTAGGTTTTAGAGAGGAAAAAAAAAAACAAACCAGAAAACTTCATTTATAGATATTTTTCTTTGAGGTTTAACTAAATTAATCTTTTTGTGGTAAACAGAAGTTAATAAAATAGATTGTGTGTTATTTATAACTCTGTGTCTTAGTTTGGGGAAAGAACACAAGAATCTGGATAATATTATTTTGAAAAAGTTATCTTTTAAAAACTAAATAAAAAGAGGTGAAATTTTTGCCTCATGAATTATTTGTTAATAAACCAGAGTTTTCTGTGATGGCTAAAAGGGACATAAAACATCACATTGGTTAGTGGCTGAGCTTCAATCCCTCATCCTAATACTGCTTCTCTAAGCAAAGCAAATTGCAGAGTTAAGGTGGCACTCAATAAATATTTGTTGGAGGAATTAATGAATAAATGAATAATTTAGGCAAAATCTATCAAGCCTAAAAAAAATTCTCTATCCTGAATCTTATTCTATGCATGTTCTCTGCAAGCCTACTTTATAAATAGAGAGCAGCAAAGGAGAAATTCCCCAGTTTTAAGAAGCTGATGACTTAGTTGGGAAACTGAGATAGGATGAAATGCCTAAACTTTCACCAAGTGATAGTCAAGCTTAAAACATATCGTTGAGTTACTCAGGAATAATGACAAGGTCAAAGGGTAATTACTTATGGATATGTCTGTGGCACTACCAACATTTACATAGCCCTATCACTTCTACAACATCATTTTTATTTATTCATAAATTTCCATGGGTACTTTGCCAGGGTTGAGAGGCCCAGCATTAGATAAAACAGCCAAGTGAGGAATTGTCTCCTCTTATGTTCTTTATTTTCTCAGGTGAAAATGAAGATCACATTCTCCCAAAAAAGCCCTCTGTTTCTTTGTCCTAACTGGGGTTACTAAATAAAAGAAAGAAATCTCCATTGAATTTTGGATAAAACCATAAGCAACTTTTAGTAGAAGGGAATATTGTACTGTTGCAATATTTGGTACATACCAATGATTTAAAAAATCATTTGTTGTCTTATGTGAAATTGGAATTACCCAGACATCTCAAATTTTTTATTTGCTAATTCTGAAAACTTGACTACCAGTTCATCTTAATTGCCACTTTATCTTTGCAGTTATTTCATCCACCCTTCAAAAAACAGAAGTCTATTCATATACTCCAAAGAGGGTTTTTTTTTTTTATCCCAAGGATGTGTCTTCCCAGGGCAATTTTTGATCAGTGATATTTTATTTATTGTGTTCTACCTCATGAGAACATCATTACCTCTTTCTCCTATTTGAAAACCTAGGTTCAAGTGAGGTGTGGCATTCCTTGTTGATTCCCATCTATGAAAGTGGTCATCCTACAAACCCAAGGGCAAATTATTTGATCTCTTGGTAGCTCACTTTCCTCATTTGTGAGAGATGGTAATAGTACCTACCTTCGAAGTTTGATTTGAGCAGTAAATGAATTAATGTATTTCAGTAGTGAGAATAGGATCTGGCCCATTGTAAGCATGTGTTAGCCATGACTGCCAGCTATTCTGGTAGTATTGGTAGAGATTGATCTCTAACCTTCTGTATGATGCACTAATAGTTCTTATCTGCATACTGTTCTCTAAAATGTGGAGGAAGAACACTGGGTTAGACCTAAGGATTTTTAGACTTGAGTCTACCACTGGTTTTTAGTGGCCTCAAGTGAACTTTGTGTCAAGTTCTAGTTTATAGTGTCTACTTGGCTGTTTCTCAACTAATAATACATAAGAAGTATCCTAGGTACATGGGAGAAAGTGTAGATTTCTAGGTCTCCTATTAGACACCGTGACCCTGGAAGCTGGCAGTAGACCAGGCTGAAGAACATCTGAATAAGCCCACAAATGACTCTTGTACAGATGGTCTATGACCAAACTTTAGGAAATACTAGATGGCCTCTGAATATCTTCTGATTTAGTTTGCTCTTGAATGTAGACAACTATGATTCAAAATAATGAATACGATTGTTTACCCAGAGGTTTAAATATGTCTTACAAGTGTCCTACAAAATGCATAAAACCAACTTCAAAAGTTCTGCATCGTGAATGCCTCTGGTTAGCTGTATATTGAGCAACTTAATCTGGAAAGGTTCTTTCATGAATTTTCATCAACTTTCAACAAAGTTCTGTTGCAAATAGTGAATTATGCATTAACATATGTTCATGCTAATTTATACACCAGTGACAGATTTTTGGCATGGGATCAATAATTTACAATTATATATTTTAAAGTTTATTTATTAATAACACCAAGGAATTTTGATTATCATTAAATAACAATGTGTCATTTGAACCCAATAAAAAAAGGAGCAAATTTTCCAGTTCTCAGATGTCTGCGTATTTGTCCAGGGAACAACAAATGAGTCTGAAACCAACAAGATAAATGTCTCCTGCTCTTCTCAATTAATAGTTTTACAGTCCTCCTGATAGTCTTATGTCAGTGTCTTGTCATCATGTGAAATTACACTAACCTTCTTTAATATTCAAATAATTATAGGATAACCTAGTTGAGTCATGACACAAGATAAAAATTATTTTGACTAGTTTCTTCTGAGAATTTAATGCAATATATACTTTATTGTTTTATACATAGTCTTAAAAGTTAAGACAAAACAGTTATATAAAAAGTAAAAATAATCCTTGAAAGGAGATTCATTAGCATGATTCTATCTCTTCAGTGTACTTTTATCTAAACACAGTTGTTGTTTTTTTTTTTTTAAGGAAACCTTATTTTGAGATGACTTGGTACAGAAAATTCTAATCAAATTAAAATGTGATTATTTGCATGACTGAAAGATTTGCTGCTTTAAAAATATGAAGAAACATCTACCCTATTACGTTTAGTGCAACTCTTATCAAATAAGTTCTATGCCCAGTAGATTTTTAAAAGACACTGTTATGAAAGTAGAGGCCCAGCTTTTCTATATAGCAAATGTTGTATCAGTTACTCTTATTAATTTGTAGAGAGCTATCAGATTTGAGTACTTACAGTTGTATTCTAGATAGGTTGGAGAAAACAGTTTCTAAGTCTGAATCAGTTATATGTCTACTATAAAGTTTTATTGAGACACAGCCATATCCATTCTATGTAGCTTCTATGGCTGCTTTTACATGGTAATGGTAGATTTGCATAGTTATGAGACTTTATGATGCACTAAACCTAAAGAATTTATAATTTGGTCATCTGCAGAAAAAGTTTGTCTGATACGGGATAATTAGTCTTTTTAAGGTAGCCACTTAGAAATGAAACAATGTTGATAAACAGATGATGAATGAAAGGAGGACAGAAAAAAACTGATCTTTAAATAGGCAGATTTCTTAAGTCTCCTAGTAAGAATGGGGCCAATAAGGACATTGGAATAATATAATCGAGGAGAAGTAAGACAGAAAGATGGGAGCCAAAGGAAATGGGTTCTGTCATTAACTGCTATTAATCTTACTTGAGTCGTGCTGTCTGTGAGCCTCAGTTTTTTCTGTCAAGTGAAAATAATTACTTCTTAATCTACCTTGGACAAATTTATGATATTTTTACACTCTGTAATCTTTATTTATGTGATAATGACTTCAGTGAACACACTATCTGAGACAGAGATCCTAGTGTAATCATTTTTTTTTCTGGTTTCAGAGGAAGTTGTGTCTTTGGAGGAAAGTCAGGTATAAGTTCAATAATCATGTAGAAGGTACAACTAGAAAACATTTGAGGATGTAAGAAAGCTTATTTGACATTGATCAGAGTTTCCATGGGACCCAGTGGAGAAAGAAAAAGAAAAATGAAGGTCAGAGAAGAGAAAGCACAGCGCTGAAAGAATGTGGAACTAAGGGAAGAACATCGATGGCCAGTGACCTTGCAGTGTGGAGAATTATGCAATATGAATTTAGTGGACCAGTGTTCGCAGCAGATTCAATGATGGTACCCCCTGGTGGGTGGCAGATCACACAGTAAGGGTGAGTATAGGATAGAAGATCCGTCAGTTAGTAAACTACAATTCCCAGCAGTCTGATCTTCTAGGGGCTCCTTAGGTCCAGTGAAATGGGCACTGACCTAGAAATGAGAACACCTGTATTTGAGGTCAGGCTGTTCTATATTGTGACACTATAAGCAAATCTTAGTTATCTGCAGATTTGTAATGTCTCCCCTGTTCTTCCCAAGATTATTCAGTTTAATGAAAAAACTTGCATTGGTGTTTTTGAAAATGTTCAAATATAAGTCAGTATTAACATTTTATTGAGTTTAATATCGGAATAACTGCAGAAAAGCAAGGGCTTTTAGTGTATTTTCTTAAGGTGTTGGATTTATGCTCAGACATACACACATATGCAATCACACTTACCTCATAGACCAACCTTTTTAGGTAATATGGAAGTAGGAATATAGTGAAATGCCCTCTGGGTTCTAGTCTCATGAGTACTGTTTTCCACTTGTTTAGGTTACAAACATCACCAGAAATCTTTGAACCACTACCTTCAAGTGGTGAGGTTTAAATATCCAAAATCACACATCAATAACTTCTTACATGGTGAATAAAAGAAAGCTCTTTCTAGAGTGAAACCCTTTTTGTAACATTGCTGAATGTGTATAACATCATTTTGATAGGTGTGTAATCTAGGGCTTTTACTGGATTCCATCGACCTGGATTAATAAGGAGTCCCATTACAAATGATTCTGTTCTCTCTGTGATGAAGGAAACAATCACTGAACAGTGATACCGTATCTTAAGAGTGGAATACTAGGTTTAGAGCAATTTGTTCTTTTCAACTCTCCGGTAAAAGGTGTCTGAGTACTGTATTCAGCTTGCTGGAGAAGTGATGACACAAAACAAACATGATCTTTCTTTAACCAAAGAGGTTTTGTGATTTAATTTATGAAACAGTGGTTATTTTGATATAATAACGGCTTATCTGGTGTTTCCACTGATGAGCAATTGGTTGGAAATGTTTCGTTGGTCATGATTTATGGATGACAAATTTGAATAATTATTAAGCTTAATTGCACTTAAATGATGGATATTTTCCCCAATTGTTTGTCTTCAGGGCAAGGATGAAAGCAAATATGTTAGAAAAATGCAGAGTTCAGTGGTTGCTAAATGAGCTTATTAATGTTTGCGTATGTAACAATTTAGGTTATTAATATGTATATATTGGAAGAAACTGACCATCTTACTCATTCTGCAGCAGGCCTCACACAAGCTATTGCCATTTAACTTTTCTATAAACACACAGTTATTCAAATTCAATCAAAGTTCAGGTTTTCCTGAGGTTAATTTTGGTCTTTCAGTGGCTGGTAAAAGTATTTTCAAGAAAATCAAATTACTATGCCTACTTGGCATACAGTGGGACTATAGGTCAAGAACATCCCAGCTCTGCCAGTACTGGGGGTAGCGGGCAACTGTTCTCATCCTCCAAGGGCTTTGCCTCATTTCTATGGAATGATTTTCTAGGCAGCCCACATAGCTTGACTAGGAAGAGTCAGCAAGGCAGATTTACCTGCTTTTACAAAGCAAAAATAAAACCACTGAACCTCTAAAGCTCTGTAATCTTGTTGCTTCTTATTACAGCACAAGATGATGTAGAATCTTGTTGAAGACTTTACAGTAGATAGTACAAGTAGTTTAAAATTCTCAGATCAGAATACTGTTGCAAGGACCTGGTCATGAGTTAGTTTGTCCTCTTGCATGGACAGAATTAAGTTATTCCTCTTGTTTTCTCTTTGTCTCATTAGTTTTTCGATAAACTCTTACTACACAAGTCATAAAATTCTTCAGAAGTAAGGTTAACACATACATAAATAGTCCAAATATGGCATACCTGATGCTTTTGGTTTCTAACAACCAAAATCCAGTTTGAACTAATAATTGAGAAATTTCTTACAAATATACACATACAATAAGGAAGTCAAAAATTCTGACCATTTATCAGGGTTTTTTTACACAAGAGTCTAAAAATTCTGCCCCAACAAGTTACAAGAAGCGGGTGCGTCAGTACTGCCAGTGTCTTAGTGTGGTCCCTCTGCTGTCCAAATTGCCATCCTGCGTGGTTTCAGCTACAGAAGTTAATTTCTTTCAGTCTGGAGGCTGGAAGTCTGACGTCATGATACCCACACAGCCCCGTTCTGGGGAAGAGTTCTCTTCCAGTGCACAGAGCTGACTTCTTGATGTGCTCTACATGGTGGATGAGGAAAAGGAGCACTCTTGTGTGTCTTCTGTCAAGTCACTAATCCTGTTCTTGGGGGTCTCCACCCTCTATCTTCACTCCACCTTTATGATATTACCTCCCAGAAGTCACACCTCCTAAAACCATCACATTTCGGGGTAGGATAGCAACATAAGAATTTAGGGACGGGGATGTTTAGTCCATAACGGCAATCTCAAAGGGTTCAGGAACTGGAAATTGGTAACTGGATACAGTTTTTCAAGCTTCATCAGCCTAGTGACCTGGTTCACAAGCTGTGCCTCGAGAGCAAGAGTTCTACTGTCCTGCTGCAGGGGTTTCTGGGAAGCTCTCCACACCTCTGCTTCTCTGGTCATGCGTGATTAATGTTTACCAGGATGCTTTGTGTACTTGTGGTGCCTCTTACTCTTAGCTTTTAGCATCTCCTGAGCTTCATTTGCTACTTTGGATTGTCATCTGCTCAACAATGTGTTACTGCAAAAATGTTCTGTGATAGATGGTATGATTGGTTTAGTTAGTCACCAGCCTCCTCCTTAGAGTGGGATTTCACCAGTCAGAGGACTAGCTCAGCATGTGAATTGCCTCACTTGGGTTGCATGACTAATATGTATCAATTGCTTGTTACCAAGTTGATAGAAATAATCAACTAAGACTACCTCTTGTCATTCTGTGTACAAGAGACTCAGAGTTTCAGTGCAATGAATTTTTTAGTTGACCATGTACATCGTAATTGGATCAATATTCCAGTGCTCATCTTTGTGCCTGGTTTTCCAAGAGAAAAAAAGTACATTTTTTTTCTTAAATTTTATTATTACTAACAGTGAATGTTAGATATCCACAATATTGCATTGATAAGGATTGGGTCTGTTCTCCTTAGGTAAGACAAAGTGCAAACATGTTCCTCTTCTGTCTGGCATTTAAAACAGCTGTTTGTACCAGTGCTGCACTGCTCTTTCCTAGTTCCTTCAGGCATCATCTGTTCCTTGGAGTCTTCATGTCTCATCTGTTATAGTCACTCATGCTAAGGACTTACAGATATAAGAGTTATTCCTTATCATATCCGTTCTGCCTTGAAGAAGAGGCATCCACCTCTTGATTCCTTCTTATCTGCCAAAGTCACCTTGTGGATATAAAATTGATAATATCTGCTCTAGACAGACTGCTTGTGCTGTGATACAGAGAAGGGAACACATGTACTCTTAATGCACTTACCTTTCTGGAAAGTACAATGGTCAATCCTCTTCTTCAACCAAATGGAGAATGTCAGAAAATTTCTGTAGCACAAAAGCTCTAATAGGAAGCTATAGTTAAAGCAAATTTTGAATGCAACTAAAACTGACTGGTAGACTTCAGTGAATTGGGAATATAAAATGTATAGTATTGTGTAGAAAAGTAAACAACTATATTATTAGTGTCCTTCATTATAGTCATCATCCCTATTTTTGTCCCAAAACATTTACCAAGTATTCAAAAATATTCAGAGTAAGTACTAGCAGATACTCAAAAAGCTCTGAGACGTGGGGACCAAGTGCTACCATTCACAGTGGATGCGGAGACCTGCCAGGAGAGCAAGGCCAGATGCAGGTCATGAAACATCAATGAGGCCCCAAAACAGGCAGACAGAGGTAAGATACCTAAATAGGAGGCACTGGCAGTAAGGAACACTGAAATTGCACAAGAAGATACTAGAAATAAATAAGTACAACTTGACCTGTAATCAGCTTCTACTAGTGACTGTAGTTTCTGTTGATTTCACTATCTTTGGGGGCCCCTCTAAACATTCAAATATTTATGTGGAAGCACGTAATGCTTATAAACAGCCTTCTATTTTCTGGGCTGTTTTGTGGAAGATTTCTTTTCTCCAGGGCTTCTTTTGAACTGATGAGCCAAGTGATTACTAGCGTGTTATCAGTCCCCACAAACTTGTTCTGAGAGGTGTAACACATAGAAACTGTTACACGAGACTTCTTTCTCCAAGGTTGTACTACCTGCTTGTCTCCAGAAGAGAGAGAAGCTGCCAGAAATCCCTAAAAATTACTTGGAAAATGCTGTAGTTTTTTTCCACATTTGTCCCCCAAATAATTCAATACCAGCTTGAAATAATAGAAATAGTCAAAAGAGAAATGAATTTAAATAAATTTAAATGTAAAACAATATGTTCATTATAATCTGATTTTTGTTTTAAAAAATTCAGTCTTACCTCCCTAAGGAGGTGTTTCATGTTTCAAAATCTCTTTCCTCCTAAAAACACACAATTAAGACATGTTTCTCTCTTTCTTTCTATCACTGATATATATGCTCTGTGAGCCCAAGAGTTTAATAATTATTTTTTTTCTTGAACTTTTTCTTTGCTTGCTAAAATTACTCAATAATACTGCTGTCTAGAATATTCCAGCCACCTCCCTTAACATTCCTTCTTCCCTTTTGGCGTTTCTCCTCACTGTTACTCATTGTCACCACTTTCTTTGAGACTGAGTGTCTGTACTAATACCTCCTAATGTGTTCTGGAATAATCCAGCATATTCCATATTTTATTCTTAAATATGGATATTAAAAAAGGAAGAAATTAAATCCCCCAAACCAACCCACCATCTTATGTAATTATTCCTTTCTGTGAGCAAATCTCATTTACATAACCACCTCTACTCTCACCTGGCACAGTGTGGAAGGTATCTCTACCTTCACTACAGTTTTTTGCACGGGGACATAGTTATTCTCACAACCATATTTAGACCTATGGCTAAATCCCAGTTGCCTCTGTGATTATGTACATATTTGGGGAAATGTGTGCAAAACTTAATCTAAATTTTAAAAAAAATGATGTCCATGCTCTGCTTTCTTCTATTCTAGGAAGAAAATACTAATGCTGGTACTGAAGGGGATAAAAGGTCATTATATGTCTTAGGGGATTTCACACCAGAACTCTATTTGTTCTCTTGAGTAGTCTTCTAAATTGTGGAACCTGCATAGATCACATTTTATAGATTAACTTCATCATGATAAGTTCTAGAACTTGACCCATTGTTGCAAGTTGTTGAGTATTCAAAGCACAGAATAATATTAATATTAATTGAGATTTGAGTGATATTTCTGCACAAGGCAAAGACATTTTTAAGACATACTAGGAGCTGAATTTTCTCTTTTGCTGCTGCTCAGTGGAGAGACAATAGCTGAGAAATGTGCTTTGCCATTGATTGAAGGGTGTGCGTGTGGGAAGCCCTTTTTTTCTGAGTGAGTAATTCATTAAAGGTTATTGGAAGAACTTTTTTTGCCTGAGGGGTGGGTGGCAGGAAAGTGAAGAGGGTTGTGTATAAACATTGTCCTACCCTTTTGTTTTATCCTGAGGACCACCTTCGCCAACCCAGGGATACATGGTCAACAGTTATGAGATGAAATTCACATAACAAAATTCATTTCAAGTAGTCTTTAGTAGTTTTTACTATATACATGAACTTGTGCCTCTATCATCACGGTCTAATTGCAGAACATTTCCATCACCCTGGAGAGAAACACCACACACATTTGCAATCACATCCATCCCTGACCTCAACCCTGCTCCACGGATCTACATTATGTCTCTATAAATCTGTCCTTTCTAGACATATCTTATAAATAGAATAATATACTATAGGGAACTTAAAAAATTAATATTTTGTTGAGCTAATTATAGATTCACATGCCATTTTAAGAAATAGCGCAAAGAGTCTGGTGCATCCTTAGTCCAGTTTGCTGGATGGTGTCATCTTACATTGGCGTAATATGATTTCAGGACCAGGATGCTGATGTTGGTGCTGACCACCAGTCTTATTTGGATTTCCTCAGTTTAGTTGTAATTATGTGTGTGAGTGTGTGTGTGTGTGTGTGTGTGTGTGTGTGCGCGCGTGCGTGCATGCGTGTATTTGATTCTAAATGATTCACACTAAACTCAAGACACAGAGGATTTCTAGTACCACAGGGATCCTTGTCTTCAACTATTTCCCTTTAATACCCTGTCCCCATCCCTAATCTTTTGGGACTACTAATTTGTTCTCCATTTCTAAACATTTTATTATTTCAAAATGTTACATAAATGGAATCAAACAGTAATCCATTGGGGTTGGCTTTTCCTACTTAGCATGATTACCTGGAGATGATCCAAGTTTTTGCCTCTATCAGTAGTTTATTCTTTTTTATTACTGAGTTGTATTCCATGTAAATACCACAGTTTGTTTAACTCATTGAAGTATGGCCTAACTGTTTCAAGTTTTTGGCTATTACGAATAAGGCTGCCATAGATTTCTTGTATCAGTTTTTGCATGAATTTAAGTTTTCATTTCTCTGGATAAATGCCTAAGGAGTACATTTTCTGGGTCATATGGTAATTTCATGTAAGTTTTATGAAAAATTGCTCAAGTCTTTTCTCAGCATGTCTAGGCTATTTTACATTCCCATCAGCAATGCGTGAGCAATCTTTGCATCCTCACTAGCGTGTGGTAGTGTCACTGCTATTTATGTTTTAGCCATTATGATGTAGTGAATTTGTGACCTTGTGTGACTGCTTTCTCCACATAGCACATTTCAGAGCTCATCTGTGTTGTAACATGTATCAGTACTTGACTGCTTCTTATTGCCAAATAATGTTCTATTATATGGATTTATCACTTTTGTTTATTCATTCATGAAATTGAGATGGCCTAGATAAAAGAAACTGAGAGTCTGTAAGATAAGTTGCCCCAAATTCTATGTGAACAGGTGGACTGAATCATGAATTGACTAGTCCTGTCCAAACAAGTTGGCCTACCACATTGACCAAGAGGCACCATCATAGATTAAAAAGGGTTAGATACTAACTATTGATTATCTCATGGTTTCCTGGAGGGAGAAAGCTGAGTGTACACGTGTGTAGTTGGAGTAGTTGGAATGTAAGCCATCTGTGTATGCCTGTTGCCAGCACAGAACAGGCTGTGATGCTGCTCCCTCCACTTTTCATGGACCTACCCTTTATATCTCCCCCTAACTCCCTTCAGGGGGCCCAGCTACTATGCTCTTCTTTCCCTCACTGGCTCCCTCTTGCGTGAGTCTCTAACAAAGCCTTGCCTAGTTCAACTACACCCAGTGCTCTTGGTGAATTTTTTCCCTGCAGGGTAAAGGATCCACTTTTGTGTCGGGGGCCTGTAACAAAATATTGTAAACTATATTGAAAAGTAAGAAAAATGCTTTCTAAATTTCTTCATATTCAAGTACAATTTAAAGTATAACATCTATTTTTTTTAAGTTATCAGGCACCACATTAGATGCTTTATATGCGTTTCTCACCTAAGTTTCATAAAAGCTATAGGATCCAAGTCATGACAGACAAACTGAAAACTCACATAATAAATCAAGCTTATGGACTCTATCAGGGGTTCCTATTTCACTTGAGTTAAGGCAATTTTGAAAATAAAATTTAATACCTCCAATTCACTGCAGACCCCGCCATATGCTTCCTCGTCTTCCATTAAATTAATTCACACGCTTGGCCTACTTGGCCTCATGAGGAATTTGAGTTTGCCAGGCCTGACTTACTTTCTTAGTCCTCTTCTAGATAAGATTCGTTCATTCACTGTATAAATATTTGTTGGGACCCTAATATGTATAGGGCCTGCAGTAGATGCTCAGATTCAGAAAGGCTAATTAACTTAGCCAAAGTCGCAAATTTAGTAAAAGCAATGATTAAATACTGCATTGCATATTGAGAGTAAAATTTCAGCTCTGGACCCTAATTAAAGTGATTGAGGAAAATATTGTAAACACAAGGTATTTCATCAGTCATCTTTAATGTGTTTTACATAAATGAATTACTAAGTACTATTTTGAAAACGCGATTTCTTCTTAGTTTGTCAAATGCAACATATTATTTAACTCTGTTGGCTAAGAATCCAATAGTTGGGCTACCTGACATTCTGGCTCCCATTGTAGTTTTGTCCAAACTCATTATGTATAGCTGGAATACAGATATCGAGCACAATATATCATTAAGTCACTAATAAACTTCAGTTGCTCCTTTACCACTTTTCTCCATCCCCCACTGCCAATGTGTAATTTATCTCCAGTAGCAATATGCATAAGTTGCCTTTGAAAAGGAGGGACTTGGCATTATCAGTCACTGCATGGACGAGTTACAGCCAGCTTCATCACGGGAGAGAGCAGATGATTACAATCAATAATCAATCAAAGAACTAGTGACAGTAATCATACATCACTTCTACTGTGGAAGCTTCACACAAAGCTTAATATTGCAAAACCTAATTTCTGGATATATTGGGAATTTTGCCATTGTCCTGAACCTACTCCTTGTGGAACAAGCCAGAGATGTGGAACACTCCTTGTGGGCCCTCCCCCTTTTGGAAAGGTTAGTGATAGTAGAGCAGAATCGAATGTGAGAGAAGAAAATATGAATCTTTTCATTCTTTGTCTCAATCCTTACTACTCACTGTACCCCATTTCGTATATAGCTATAGCTGTGTCCAGTATATCATTGCACTGCATCTGTCATTAATCAAGCTGATGCATTTTGTGAAACTTGTTGGCAGAAATTTTATAACTAGATGTCGAAACCATGTCCAGTAAAATATACTGTCCGATAAAAGATATGGTCTCTATAAAACCAGAGTTAATTTGGGAAAATTGTCTGGGAGGTTTATTGGAAAGGGAATGCATTTTAAAAATACTGAAACAATTTTTCAGATGGAAACAATATAAAAATAGAGATGTTTAAATATTGGTCTTCTTGAAATGGGAGGAATATATTCTTGGAACTTGGCCCATGGGATATTTTCAAGCTTCCATAGACCTTTGCTGAGCAGCTGCTATGCACAGGAGAACATGGGACTCTGTGCTTCAGGACCAAAATGTCTGATGTAGAGGGTGGGCAGTAGATATCTGATTATATAGTGCGGAGTGTGTACTTAGCTGCAAGAATTTGTTCAGATGCTTTAGGAGCACAAAGGGAGAGATAAAAGGGCTTAAGAGAATCTGGAGTTCTCCAGGAAAAGACAACTTTTAAATTGGAAATAGAATAAAAGTGGGGAAAAGTCATTTCAAATACAATATCAGGCAGATGTAAGATAGGATAGTAGAACAAAAGAGTATGGCATTTTTAAGCCACAGTGTGAATCAGGTATGTGTGTTTGGAAAGTAGTTGAGGGTTGGGGCCTTTCGAGGGGAGAAGGAATGCTGTTCAGGATAGGGACAAAATGGGGACACAGAGGTATGTTGGAACTAGACTGTCAAGCTGGGAAGTGATAGACTTATTTGAAACTTCAAGACGTTCTCTGATCATTAAAGTGGAGAAAAGACAGAAATGAGATGCTGGGGATAGATGAATTAAGTAGTGAGCTGTCTCTCCCTAACATGAGTATTTTATTGAATGTAACTTTTAACTTCCTCCAAAAAAGGACTTCCTAGTCATAGGGGCCTCCCCACAGGATCTGCTTATGGATCTAAAGAAAAAAAAAATTTTTAAATTGGGAACAAGTCATTGTTTTATCAATACACAAACTTTCAGTAGAGCTCAGTGCATCAATCATACTAATACTTGAATGTTCCTTGGGAACAACTGGCCTCCTTCCAGGCTTCTGACGGGGCTCCCCATCTTAAAGACAGGCAAGGCTAAAGTTGTCATGCTTGATACACTCACATACCTAAATCTTCAAAAACAAGTTTGGAAAAACCCCAATTTCATTCATCCCCTAGGACGCGACCCCTTTCTTTCAAGCTAGACTGGCTTTGTTTTTCTTTTTTTCACTAATTTTGCCTCTTTTTGAAGGATCACTTCAGTGTTTTATAAAAGAAGCTTAATTCCCAGGAAATTTCCTAGACATTTTTACAGAGAAGTTTGGAGCTTTCAAATGATCTCTTCTTTTATGTTCTGTATTGCCAACAATCAGGCCCTCTCTGAGAATTGGGCTTGATTATTATTTTCTTCATGTAAGGTTTGGACTCAGTGCAGTGCCTTTCTGATTTTAATCATCCTTAAGGAGCTAGAAGCTGTCAATAAGAGGGTGCAAGGAACCTATGCTGTCGAGTGTGGGGTTATTGAATTTGATTTTTTTTATACTGGAGTGTTTAATCGGCAACTCTGATTTCTCTTCTTCTCAGTATCTCCCCAGGTTTTTATCTTATCTTGGAAAAAACATCTCAAGTCTAGAGGACAAACATGGATTGGTAGCAATAAGTTGCTGTGCTTTTGCTTCTAAAATGAAATAAATAAATACAGTAATAAGTAAATAGGGAAAGTAATATTTTAGATCTTCCTTATGATATATTTAGACTTGGTTTGCAAAACATAAACAAGAAACAGTTGGGTAGAATTTTGAAATTATTAGCTTTCATAGGTTCTAAAATTAGCCTGTTGTGGGTGGGTTTTTGGAAATTAGCTTTTTCAAAATGATGTTTTCCATTCAATGTTGGAAAGTAAACACAGCTACTATTGAGGCTGCTGCCTGGAGGCAAATACATAGTTAGCTGAAATCTTCCTGGATATAAATATCTCCCGGGGTTTCTAACTTGGAGACTTAAAATTTCAGTCCAGAGGGGGCAGCGGCAGTCCGCGGCATGCGGACGTTCTGTTCTTGGACTCCTTTCACCACCTCTTCTCCCTGCCTCTTTCAATTGATGGCAGAGAAACAACAGAGCACAAAGATGTAGATTCCTAGAGACAATCGTGTGACGCTTCAGTTTATGGGAATGCGAAGGGTTTCCCCCTCGAGAAACCCCAAGCATGCTCGCTGTCCCAGCAGTCGCAGGCCAACACTGGCTTCTTTGCCCCGCCCCCGCACCCTGCAGTCCTCTTGCTCATCTCTGGTCAAGTACTGGTCTTATCCTTGAGTACTAGGACTAGGACTAGGGTACTTTACAATTTTCCTTTTTTTTTTTTTTAATTTATGGCATGCAAGAACTTGGGTCTAGGCCAGAGGTGTGGGGTGGTGAAAAGATACACCAGAGACAGAGTGGGGAGCAGAACAGGCAGATGGACTGAAGTACACTGCTGAGGGGAGCAGCCGGAGAGGCAGGAGAGATCTGCCGCACCATGTGGGAAGCTCCCTGGCCGGGGATTGAACTTGTGCTGCAGTGGCTGTGGATAGCTTCATAGACTGAGACTTAACCCATTGCACCACCAGGGAGGCCCTGCACTTCTTTCTTTCCCAAAATCCAAATCAGTTTTTCACTAGGCTCTGCCTATGACCACCTCACTGAACTTCCTACCCTGTCTTCAGTCTCTCCGTGTATCATCACCAGGCTGACCTTCCTAAAGCAGAATTAAAGTTTCTTCCAACATTCCAGCAGCAGCTGGGTTTGCAGTACCTCCCCCAGCCCCAGCCTAGCTGCAGACACCACAGCTGGACCTTTCCTTCTCACGGTCTGTGGTCTGTTCTCTCAGCTTCCCCTGCAGCCCTCAGCCCCTGCCACACTACTCAGGGATCCCGTCTCTGTAACTTGCTGTAGTCTGTCTGCCATGTTTACACTACTGAGTCAACCTGGGCCATGCTTTTCATTTGCTACCCTTCTCTGGTCCATCTATTATGATACCCACCCCCTGCTCCTAAACTGCTTTTTAAAAAACTTTTTGGAACCTTATCATATGTGTTACCTTTACAAAAAATGAAATGCACATACCACTATGTACACCTTCGCCAACAACTATGAAATCTTTCTTGATGTAAACTGTTCAAATGAATTTCCCTCCTTTCCTATTTTGACAGCCACTTGTCTCTATTATTTTTTACTGCTTAATAAATCCTGTGTTGTGTTGGTTGATTTTGTCAGTGTCTTTCCATCTTCCTTACTACATACTGGAAGCAGGTTCTGGATCCCAACTGAGTCTTCCTCATCTTTTCTGTCTCCACCACCCCTTCCAGAAGGCCCACCTCATAGGGCAAGATTTGCAAGACTGACAAGTCTCCAGTGTGCCCTTTTCCTTACTGCCATGTTCTGCTTATCTGACAGTTTCTTATAAAAATATCTTTTATTTTAACCTTAACTGTAAACTTACTCATAGCCATGGTTATATGTTCTCCTTTGGTCTTCATGTCTCCTGAAACATATTACCAGCAAGTAGATTTTTAATTCATGTACTAAATGAATTAATGACCGCTGCATAGGTGGGTAGCATGCCTCAGTGCTGAGCTCAGAGCCTGGTCTAGGGTTGACAGACTTGTGTAAAAATTAAAATCAGCTTCGGCTACTTGTTCTTTCCACATGTAAGGGAGTCTGATTCCAGCAATTATATATTAATCAGCAGTTTGGATTAGGGTGTTAGAAGGTGAAATGGTGTTGGAATTTCTCCAGGTCTTGTCTCTGATTCAATATATGTTTTGAGTTCCTTCTTTAATTCAAGATCTTGTGGGGCTTAATTTATGCTGTAAAATGTAGAACCACAGAGAAGGATTTTAAGAATTAATGAATCCCTGGGAAAACTTCTCAGAGTTCCTGAATGAAATATTCTCACAAAGGCCCAAAAGGAAATACAAAGTAAACCCATTAAAATTAAACTTGATTCAAAGTTCAGGACTATCTAGGTAAAGGTCAAGGTGAAGTCCTGGTAATTCCAGTTGAATTCGGTTTCACTTTTTTCTCTCTGTGACACATAATGTTCAGCAGCATTATCTTTTTTTTTTTTTAAAGATTTATTTTATTTATACATACAAGCTGGGGTACAGGCCAGAGGCGTGGGGTGGTGAGAGGGCTCACCAGAGACAGAGCGGGGAGCAGAACAAGCAGATCAGAAGTACACTGCTGAGGGGAGCAGCGGGCGAGGCAGGAGAGGTCTGCTGCACCATGTGGGACTCTCCGTGGCCGGGCGTCGAACTTGCATTGCACGCTACTGACAGCTCCACAGAGCAGCGCTCAACCGCTGTGCCACCAGGGAGGCCCAGCATTATCTTGATACAGCAGAAAGATAGATTCAGATATCACAGTCCCAAATGCTTGTATGTCATCTTTAATTGTACAGACTAGGAAGCTAATGTTTCTCTTGATTTTAAAACCATATCATTCCTTTATATCTGACATGCCATGTCTTTTTCAGCGTGCTTCTATTATAGTGACACCAAGATATTTGGTCTTAAGTATGATTACTCTTCTTTCTCTGAAAAAAATGAGTTATTTATGCAGTTGAATAGATTCAAGTCTATTTTAATAGTAGGAAGTTAGTAGAAGTTGGTATACTTCTGGCCTGAAGCACAATTATTTTGCAATGATTTAGTAATAAAAGACTTAAAGAATCTTTTATTGAAAGAAAATCCTTTATCTTAAGAAGAAATATTTAAATGTTTATTATTTGTAGAACACTGCATCACTGTAATGTTACCTCGGCCAGGGGAGGGAAGCTGTAATATTTAATTCCTGTCTTCTTTCAGTACCAAGCACAGGACCTTGCTCATTTGAAATGAGTTCATATTAATTGGTGGCAGAATTAATTTTTTTAAAGTCAAAGGAAATGCAAATCAAAGCCACCATGATACCATGTCATACCTGTCAGAGTGATCCATATCAAAAAGTCCAGAAACGAGTGTTGACAGGGATATGGAGGAAAAAGGGCCCCTCCTATGCTGTTCGTGGGAATATAGAATGGTTCAGCCTTTATGGAAAACAGTATGGAGGTTTCTCAAATGATTAAAAATACATCTACCATACAATCTAGCAATTCCACTCCTACATATCTACCCAAAGAATGCAAAATACACTCATTTGAAGGATTTATATGCACTCCTGTGTTCATTGCATCACTATTTACAATAGCCAAATATAGAAACAGCCAAAGTACCTAATGACAGGTGAGTGAATTGGGAAGATGTACCTATAACAATAGAATGATACTAGGGTATAATTTCTTTTTAAAAAGGTGAAATTATGCTGCTTTTGACAACTTGAATGAAACTGGAGGAGATTATGCTAAGCAAAATAAATGTAAAGAGAAAGACAAAACAACAACAAAAACCAAATCTTTATGTGAGGAATACAAAGAAATAAAACAAAGGGTCAGACAGAAAGGAACCCTAATAGTCTGACTGTAGAATGAAGCTTTGGGTGCCAACTGGAAGTAGAGAGAGAGTATGAAGGGGGACCCAGTGGACTGTGTTGGGAAGGCTTGGGTTTTTTGGTGGTGGCTGTGGTATGGTAATGTCCATTTGAAGGGGATGACACTATGCCTGTGAGTCATACACAGTGTTGTAAACCAATGTTGCCTCAACTAAAAAAAATATCAAATAAACCATGGAATTAATGCACATGGGGAAGAAGAGCAAATTAGGAACTTTAACTTTGTTTCCTTACCATCTAAGAAGCTAGACATATATTTAGCAATTATGAAGCTTTGCCAGATAGTGCATGATGAAATTCTTGGGGGGAATGTGGACTATCATACTTACAGAGACCTTTATTGCTAAGACAGAACTTTTATTAAGACTTGAAGGTAGGGTCTCCCTGGTGGTGCAACGGGTTAAGCACAGCGCTGTGGAGCTGTCGGCAACTGTGGCGAGAGTTCAATGCCTGGACAGGGAGATTCCCACATTGGCACAGCAGACCTCTCCTGCCTCACCCACTGCTCCCCTCAGCGCTGTATTTCAGTCAGTCTACCTGTTCTGCTCCCCACTCTGTCGCTGGTGAACCCTCTCACTGCCCCATGCCTCTGGCCTGTACCCCAGCTTGCATGTATAAATAAATAAATCTTTAAAAAAAATGCTTGAAGGGAATGTCAAATTTGAATTATCAGATTGGAATTGCCCAGAAAAGAAAGCTGTATGTGAAGTTATGTAGATAAGGGACAGCTTGGTTGCATGGGCAGCTTAGAGAAAACACCATCCTGATTGGGAATAGAAGGGTCAAGTTGAAAAGTAGTAAATGTGCTCTGGAAGGAACATGCCTGTAAGTGGGAAGCTCGAATGCCTACCAGGGATAGCCTTGTTCTGCTGGGGGCCATCATCCATCTTAGGTCTAGACTCTTTAAATGTGTATGATTAGAGGTAAATTTCCACTTCTCATCCTTGAAAACTATATGGGACATAATAGAGTCATCTCCTCCATAGCCATATGGAACACTTTTTGTAAATGAGAAAGCAACTAGGCTTGCAGGCTTGAGGGGAGAGAGAGAGAGAGAGAGAAAGAGAGAGAAAGAGAGAGAGAGAGAGAGAGAGAGAGAGAGAGAGAGAGAGAGAGAGAGAGAGAGTCTGTCTGTCTCTGAGTAACACTGAGGCAGTAGCTAAGTAAACTTTTGAAGAGAGAGCTTGCAAGTATTTTGGAGATGAATGTTCTCATAAAATCCCAATGCTTTTGATTTGCTGGTAAATGGGGAGAAAAAAAATAAAGATGTAGGAAAGCAAATGACTAGCCTATAAAGTTTGGAGAACTTTTCTACTAGTAAAGGATGAGTCTGTCTTTGAGAGGGAAGAGTTTGGCTCTCGGTGTTTTACAGCACAGATCATGGAATGCACAGGCAAACAGTGGTTGAGGGGGTGCATGTGTGATAAGAAAAGACAGTGCTACCTTCTCCTTGGTGCAAATCAGTATCACACACACTGTCTCTCAGTTTCCTCTTGCACAAATTGAGGCTTCTGAGGTAGCTCACCTCGTACTCTGCCAACCCTGTAAGTTCTACAAGTTAAATTGTTTTATTAAACATCTGATTCTGATTTAATCCTTTCACTGAGATATATTAGTTTCATGTCCACCAAGAAATTAGCCTGAGATCAAAACAAAAAACATTGAAATGATTTGGTTTCTGTGCTAATGTCTCCCATTCTTTTAATAGTAACATAGCTTTTGAGCCACAAGGTAGATGGTGATTGGAGGAGAGACACCTTCTTTCGCAAGTCAAAGAATGAGATGAGGGCATGCAAACTCGAAGTGGAGTTTCAGGGCTTTCAAAGCGCTTGTGCATAGTGTTCTTAATGCAGAACTCCACATTGACTTGTGGAACATAGCAATGTTTATGTGGCTTCATGCTTTTGACTCCAGAATCTATTCAGGGACATTAAACTTGTTTTCAATAATTCTATATACATCTGTCACCAATTATTTCATCAGGAATATTCTTGATCATATTATATTTTCAGCCTATCACCACTTTTCTCTGCTGAGAGAGAGAGAGAGAGAGAGAGAGAGAGAGAGAGAGAGAGAGCGCACATGCCTGTTATGCACAAAATGAAGAAAAATACTCTTTTAAGAGTATGAGCAAGAACCAACTTAAACCCTAATCTTGTTTATATCTAAAAACATCTGAACACTGTAATTTATTCATTCACATGTGAACTGAGCTCTGTAATTTATTATTCACCATTTGATTGGATTTTTATTAAAGTTGTACTGTCACTTATTTAAAGGAAACTAAACTGCTGTCATATTTCTGTAATCAATCAGAATGTCTGTATAAATTTTAGTCTGATTTTTTACTTTGTTATAAGGGCAACTTTGGTGTGTAATTATATATATTTTTTGCATTGATTATCTGTCATGAGTTTGGAACCAACTTGAGCTTTTGTGTGCCCTGAAAAATCTTCCCT
Source organism: Scalopus aquaticus (assembly GCA_004024925.1). NCBI lineage: Eukaryota > Metazoa > Chordata > Mammalia > Eulipotyphla > Talpidae > Scalopus > Scalopus aquaticus. The sequence goes on along the minus strand of PVIJ01002040.1, from coordinate 122,609 downwards.
TTTCATGCTGCGTTTTGTAAGCTGCTGGCTGACCTGTGTTATGGCTGAGACCTGAAGAGGGGGGGTGAAGTCCACTTCCCCAGAAAAAGGTACTTGTCAAGGATGAAAGTCTATGGTGAAAGTCATTGATTAGAGGTCCTAGAAAGTCAGCCAAAAACGTGGAGCTAGTTATGTCTTCTCCTGGAAAATAACCATACAGCAGAATGTTGGAAGCCCCAACATGCTTGAGAAAAGTGTTTTATTGTCCTAAAGGTTTTATTAAAGTTATTGTGTCACCCAGTGAGCTATGTAGGTAAGATGTCTGGCATGGTCTCTACCTCATGGGTGAGAATATGGTGGCTCAGTGTCTTTATGAGACTTACCCACATACAAGGGAGGAGCCAAGGGGAGGAACCAGAGCATACTATTTCTGGAGCGGTGATTTTGTCACCATGCTAATAATTTACCCTTGTTCAAGCAACACATGGTCTTCTCCTTTTTTACTATAAAGCAAAAACAAGTCTGCTCAGGACTGTTGAGACAATTTTAATTGTATCTCCTTATTATCCTCAACACTGTTGATGATTCTCTTTAGTACCCCCCATATAAATAATAACAACCCATGAATAGATCATAAACTTTAATCTCTATTTTCTACAAAGGATGGAGCTATCTCTCATAATCCTGAGAAGAACAGAGAAAAATAAATATCCAGAAAGAGGATTTCCGATTTAATAGGAGAATGGGTTGAATATTTTGTGAACATTTATCCTGGAGAAGTAATAGGGAGGCATTATAAATACCACAAGATAGTTGAATTACTACCAGAGAGAGTTGGGCTTAACCTGCCCTCTAGTTCCATGAATTCAACCTAGATTGTAAGATGGAGAGAGATGGGGCTCTCCTCAGCATGAGCTGTGATGATTTATTGGTCAGTCTATTAGCGGGATGAACTCCCTGAGGAGGCTGAGTTCCTTGTCTTATAGAAATTGGACAGAATGTTTCAGAACATTGCTTTTAATTTTAAAATTTCTAGCAGCCATATTAAGGAAAGTGAAACAAACTGTGATAATTATTGCTATTCTATTCAGGTCAATATATTAAAAAATGTAATTTCAGTGCAAAATTATGACATGTTTTTTTCCTACTAGGTCTCAAAATCCAGGGCATATTTTATACATATAGCTCATTTCAGTTTAGACTTGGCTACAATTCAAGTCCTCAGTACCCATCTGTGGCTTGTTCCTGCTGTTTCAGACAGGGCAGTTTCAGAGTAACCAAATAGAATAACCAACCTTGATTTTCAATTAGTCAAGAAAGTATTTTGTTTAAATAGTGAGAGGACAGATGGATACCATTTTCCAAGGAAAATGGCACAGATTTACACTGACTGGGTAAATTGCTTAGCCTATAGGGCAATGTGAAGGAGAGAGGGAAAGAAATGCATCATAGAGCACTGTTAATCTCTATAGCACTCCTGTGTGCATTAGAACATGGAGACCCTGTGGATAAATGAGATATTAGATCTACTGAAATATACCGCTGAGGGGAGCAGCGCAAAGACAGCAGAGGTCTGCTGTGCATGTGGGTCAGCTCCCTGGCTGGGCATAGAACTCATGTTGCAGTGGCTGGTAACAGCTTGATCACATTGTGTCTTTAACCCTTGCATCATCAGGGAGGCCCCTGTCCCTCACTCTTAACCCACACCATGTAAGGGCCTGAGTAGCTTGATGTCAGCCCACCTTGCCCCTTGGGTTGGAAGACCTCTGAGACCCTTCCTGGCAGCTGTGTGTGCTTGTGAGCCAGCTTTGGCCATGACTTCAACTCCAGTCTTCAGCAGTGTTTATTTTTTGAATTTTTATTGATGTAACCTTGGATTATAACATTATGTAAGTTTCACGTGTATAGCATTATACAGTATCTCAACATCTGCATACATTGCTTTCATAGGTCATAGTGTCTCTCACGGTTGATGAAAACCGTGAGTTTCTTGTCAATGAAAAATTGTTCAAGATGCAGAAAGTAGCAGTGGGCCATGAATGACCCTTCCAGGAGTGAGCGTTTTTGAGCCTGTGGAACTGTGAGGATAAACCTGGCATAGCAGTAGACAACTGGATGACTTCGAAGTCTCCCTCCTTGGTTTGGGGATCAGAGAAGCAGGAGTAACGTAGCAGTGCTTCTTCCCCACTGCCTACAAGAGATTTCATGGATGGGAATTGAAAGTTACCCACTTTCCTTGTTTATTTTCTCTTCCAACTGCTTGAGTATTTTTCTCCTGTCACTGTCTCTCCCCAACATTCTCACCTTGTCTGGCTGAGGGAAGAGTACCTGGTGGTAACTAAATTGAAGCACCGAATGTTTTGACACCAGTGAAGGAACAAGCAGGTCATTTAGTCTATTTGAATGTCATCCCTATTGGCATTTCCTTCCAGTTTTTTTCTTGTGGCTCCGTAATACTCTCTTCCCCTGCTGCCTGATTCCTGTTGTGATAAATGCTCATGATCACAGAGGTCACATATTATATCAAGAACAATTGACTCAGCATGCTGAGGCTTCCCTTCACAACCCAGGCGTCACTGTCCTCTGAGCTTGGAGGTTTCAGAGCAGTGAATAGAAGGAAAGATTGTGGGGTTTTAGTCCCCTAGGCAGTAAGTCTGCTGTGGGTGTATATGTAATACAGGAGACACATCTCCATCCCTTTTAGAAAAAGACCTTCCCCCTTGGATTGACTGAACATTTTCTGTAAAATTTAAGAGCTAGGCAACAGGTGACAGTTTTCTTTTTCCACCTGAGTTATAGCCATGATAATCACCCATTAAACCTAATGAAGGTTCAGTTATTGAGAGTGCTACTATGCTGTAGTGTACCTTTTCAGTTGCCACTGCAGCTCAGGTTGAAGACAGAACAATTAAGGACTCCTTTAAGAACACTTAGCAGTTCAGAGGTGTGTGATAAGTGAAGAAGAAAAAAAAAATGACACTTCAAACCACCAGTAGCACATCCAATCCACAGGGAAGGTGAGACACTTGATTAGGTTGTGGAAGTCGGGGCCTCATTTACTCGGTCATTTTCATACGTTGAAGAGGAGCAGCTTTGGGGGACTTAGTTTATCAGTCTGTAAGGCATTGAGTCAGTCTTGAAAGCTGTTCCTTGGGGATCGTGGGACATTATAGACCTGAAAGGCACATCCTAAGATTGCCTTAGAGAATTTCGGGATGCCTTCCAGAGTCAGTAGAGATAAGAGAAGGTACTGGAAGAAATAGGTTTTCTGCTCACCTGCTACTTTCCTGCAGAGCCACTCAGAGGCAGGTATATGGATACCTTTGCTTGCTTACTTCCACATCTATGAATCAATGATAGTGTGCTTTTTTAAATATATATATATATATATATATATGTATATATATATATTTGACTTATAGCATTACATTCATTTTAGGTGCACAAAAAAGACTTGACGTTTGTATATACTGAGAAATGTTCACCGCAGCACCTCCAGTTGACTATTGTACATTGTTATGATTTTTTCCCTGTAATGAGAGTTTTTAAGATCTATTCTCTTAGCACTTTTCAAATATGCAACAGAGCATTATTAATTTAATCCTCTTTTTATTCATTATAACCCCACGGATTATTTATGTTATAGCTGAAAGTGTCTACTTTTTGACCACCTTTGCCTATTTCACCCACCTACTCCTTACTTCTCTTAACCACCAGTCTGTTTTCTTGTCTATGAGTTTGTTTAGATTTCACATATAGGTGAGACCATACATTATTTCTCTTTCTCTGTCTAACTCATTTCACTTAGCATAATGCCCTCAAAGTTGATCCATGCCATTGGAAATGTCCCTTAATGGACTCCTAGGTTGTTGACAGGTCTTGACTATAGTGAATATCACTTCAGTGAATTTGGGGACACATATATCACCTTCATGGTAGTGATTTCATTTTTTTCTTCAGATAAATACCCAGAATCATATAGTAGTGCTGTTTTAGTGTGGATCCATGAACACTGAAGAAAATAGTTCCCTGTGTACCTGGATAGTAGTGCATTACATATATGGAAGATTCAGGAAACTACCACAAGTTATTATATTAAATATCATATTTGGAGAAAGTGATTTTTCTGACTCCTCCCCCCTAAAAAGCTCCATAAGGAAATTATTACATTTTGAGACCTGGGATCATATATTTCCTAACTAATCTTAACTGTAAAATTTCACGTGTCCTTTATGAATGTTTGCTTAAACATCTTTAGTCATTTGGCTAGTCTTGTCATTGAAAAATTTTTTTTCCAATTTTATATCATGCTAAATAGAATCAGGAATAAAGAAATTAGATATCACCATGCCTGTCATTTTAAGTATCAATGAGCTTTGCTATTTAACAAGTTTAGTATGTGGAATACTGTATTCAGTCTTATATAGGAATTTTAAGAAAACAGAAAGAAGTGATTCCTACCCTCACTAGCCTTGCATTGGTGGGGGGAGGGTCTTCCTAAATGCTGGCAAAAGAAATGCCCAAGAATGTGCAACATGGGAGGGGTAGGACTGGGGGAATCACATCAACGCAGGTGATCTATAGCTAAAACAGAAGGTAGGAATGTGTTGGGCAGCACATGTGCCTTTTTAGATCTGGAATTTGTAGAAGAGAACCTTAAATTGACAAAGGAGAGATCCAAGTCACGGCAGTAGGGAGCAAGCACTGTATAGTGGGAAGCAGTACAGCTGGGGTATCCAGAGCTGGTAATGTAGATGTTTTTGCCTGGATCAAACATTTCTCTGATAGTATTTCATCGGGGCAACCTCTCAGAATGGAGCCCACCACCCAGCGCGGTAAGAAAATAGGATGTTAGCACTGAGCAAGACATGGGTATTACCTCGGCCAAGTTGTTCATTTTTAGAATAGGAGAAATTGAAGTCCAGAGAAGATCCATAATCTGTTCTTATTAATAAAAGCAAAACAAAAACCAACCTTGTGAATTGTCAGACAAGGATTAGGACCCAGGCATCTTGAGACCATCTCCAGAGCATTTTCCATCCTCGTTATTATTTTGTTTTGCAGCTGACACTTGCGCCGCTGCCTAGCCCATTCTCATGCTCTGTGAACCTACAAAGCAGATGGGAACTGCATGAAGCTTCGAGAAAGAGAACCAAAAGAAAAATTGTTTCTACCAAATTACTCACAGTGGGTCAAATTTCGAGGTGTGCCAGAATATAGGCAGCTAATAGAGATGTACTCATAGCTTAGTTGGACCCTCCAAGTCAGTGAAGTGAAAAGAGCACTAAGTCTGCGGTCAGATGATTAGTTTGAGATCCTGGTTAAGTTGTCTTGTGTGAATCATTTAGTAACTCTAAAGTTTCACATCAGTAAAATAATTTGGATAAACTTGGAATCCCTATGAAATAGTAATAATAATAAAATGTCTTTGAATTTATGCTAAAGTGGCTCTGATCTTGAATTCTTATCCAAGGCAGCCAATTGCATGCACAGACTGATTTTCTCAGTACTCTCTTGGCTGAATTGATGAGCTATATTAGCACTGGCACTGGAGCTTAACCACGTAGCATTATATTTTGTTGGGGCTTTTTAAATCCTTCATCTTTTAAGTGAAGATGTCACTGCCGTACCTTGCCTGTAAAATCATTGCAAGTTGGGAAGGGCAGGAAAAGAAGATGCTCAGAGATTACTGCTGGACGCACATTAGTTTTTAGCTAACTTATTCCATTCCTTGTTTGTTTATGCGTGTGTGCATTCAACAACTTTTAATAAATATGTTTCTTAATAAATATGTATTAGGCACTTTGGGAGATACAAAGAAAAGCTCTGCCTTCAGATGTTTATAGTCATGGTGAGCAAAGCCAGTTACATAATAACTGCTCACACCATTGTTCAGACTTGAACAATGAAGAGGATGAAGGGATACATACTCCTGGTTAAAAGCTTTAGAAGGCCTTCTTCAGGCAAGTGCAGTTTACAATAATGTGAATTGTAAATAAAGTTTACAAGATCCTTTGAACATCCTGGGATTTAGATGGGAGAATAAGGGGAAGCGCATCTTAAGGTAAAAAAGGTACGACATAGCAAAGACTGGGAGGCAGAGAGGTTGCAGGGAACCATAAGGAATAAAGGATTGTCATTAGGAAAATAAATTGGTAAACTTTTTTTGTTAAAGGGCCAGATAGTAAATATAACTACTCAGCTTTGCTATATAGTGCCAAAGTAGCCATAGACCATACATAAATAAGTGTGATTATGTTTTACTAAAGCCTTATTTATAAAAATGAGCAGTGGTCTACATTTAGTTGTAATTTGCTGATTCCCTGGGCTAGAGCCAGGGAACAGAAAAAGGCTGGAAAGGGAGACTGGTCAGAATATCTATTGTCTTTTATAAGCTATCCTAATTTGATTTTCATTTATTTCTTCTAGTGATTGAAAGTGATTTTTATAGTGATTTTAGTGATTTGATTTAGTGATTTTAGTGATTTGATTTTTTAAAGTGACTTAGTGATTTTTTGAAGTGATTTAGAAAGAATTTTCATGTATGTTATTGAGGCAACACTGGTTTACAACACAACACTATATGTGATTTAGAGGCATAGGCCCACACCCCTCAGGTGTGGGTTACCACACCACACCCACCAGCAAGGTGCCCATAATGCTAATTTTGACAGTTGTCTTTGTTATCATAGCCTTTTCTTTCCTTTTTAGAGTATATTACTCAGATTTCCAATTTGTTGTCTTTTTTTTTTCAGCATAAGAATTGCTGTTCCCAAAATTATGCAGGCAATACTTCTTAAGCTAGGCATATCATACATATAGTCTAATATCGCCACTAACATTTGCAAGGTGACTCATCCTAGGGACTTTAATGTACATAATATGTGTTATTGTCAGATATCTCGATGTTAGGGTAACCAATTGTCTTGGGTTTGTCCAAGACTGAGGAGTTTTTCAAAGCTCAGAGCTATAAGGGTTAAAACAAGGAACCCATTGGACAATCCAGAGCGATTGCTCTCACGAATCAGTGAACACGACATCTCAAGTGGGAAGGAAGTGGACGTCAGTCCTGGACTGTTTGTATGTCCACACAGAGTAGAAAATTGCCAAGCTAGCGATTGTTTCACCAAAGTAACTTCAGCAAAGAGAGCTCTGTGAAGTGGTTTTCAGTTCCCAAATCAAGTTAGAGGGACACGTGCATGCTGAGTGCATGTATCACTGAAATCGTTGAGAATCCCCGAGCTGGTCCTGCCAGCCTTGGAAAATTCTGGGGTTTAGAATTGCATAACATTTCAACAACTAAATTTGTGAGGACTTAAATTCCTTAGATCATCACATTTGTGCATAAGCTGTAAATAATTTGATCACCATGTATCCAGTTAAGTCTTCTGTCCTGTATAATTGTTCATTTTGTGGGGGAGGGTTGCTGAAAAAACATGCATGTTTAGATATTGAGCTTCTTAAAAGTTTTGGAAAACATTCATCACTGATTTAGCTTTATTTGGATCTGGATGTCCCTGCACAGCATTCTTCCTTGTCATACTTTATTTTTTCTTTTAGTGGAAATCACTATTGGGATTTGGAAAGAAATGTGGTTAGAGGAAGTGGAGACACTAAGCACCATACTCAGAGGGTTCTGATATGAACCTCCAAAATCAATTTTTCCAGGGCCCTTACAAACTTGAATTTTCAGTGATGGAAACTGACCTCGTATTTGGTGCTCCAGATTGAATTTAAGAGAGAATGTGTAGATGAAAATGAATTCAGGCCACCTCCTAAGCTGTCAACTCCAGCATCTAGTGCTTCATTCCCGATGTGACAAGCAGAGCAATCCTGTGCACAGTGGAGACAGAGGCAATTCTGGCTCCAGTGTATTCCATTGCAGTAATCTTTTCTCCCCATTTTCTGTTAGCTCCTTTTGTCAAAGCAGACATTTATACCTTATACAAGGCTGATTTGCCCCCTGCCTGGGCAGGTAGCTCTTGAGCATTGTACAATTTTTTCAGAGCATCTTTATGCTCCTGCGCCCTTGCTTTGTACATCTTTTCTGAAGACCCAACAAAGACCTCATCTCTTGTCCGTCCCACAGTGAACGCATGCTTTTCTGCTTATCTCTGCTCTTCCCCTTCCTCTCATACAAAATTAAGTAATAGAATATCAGAGTAGTAAGTTAAATAACCGTGGTCTAGGACATTCATTTTAGTGTTGATTTCACCTTTTGGCTAGAATATCTTCCATTTTATCAAACATTCTTTTTTTATTTCATTTTTTTATGCATACAAGTTGGGGTGCAGGCCAGAGGCATGGGGCAGTGAGAGGGTTCACCAGAGACAGAGTGGGGAGCAGAACAGGCAGATCAGGGGAAACACACTGCTGAGGGGAGCAGCGAGCAAGTCAGGAGAGGTCTGCTGTGCAATGTGGGAATCTCCCCAGCCAGGCATCGAACTCGCTTTGCCGCTGCCGACAGCTCCACAGCGCTGTGCTTTAGCCTGCTGCACCACCAGGGAGGCCCTCAAACATTCTTATTAGCTACAGTTCTGTCTTTTATAACATGGGACTTTATTTGATATGTAAAATAGAAACTGAGGTTTTCATGTTTGACATCTACTTTTTACTCCTTTCTGTTCCAGACACTACCCTTACCTGTTTACATAGATTATCTTACTCAGTTTTCATAACAATTATAAGTGTTGTGTCTTATTATAATCCTCATTTTATAGATGAGTAGCTGAGATACATTGCGGCCATAAATCACAAAAAGGTCAAGTCAGAATTGAAACTTGCAATCCAAGCTTCTCTAGTTGTATAGTTTATGGTCTCCCATTTTTTTTTTTTTAAGATTTATTTATTTATGCATGTAAGCTGGGGTACAGGCCAGAGGCATGGGGCGGCGAGAGGGTTCACCTGAGTCAGAGCAGGGAGCAGAACAGGCAGAGCGAAGGAAATACACTGCTGAGGGGAGCAGAGGGAGAGGCAGGAGAGGTCTGCCGTGCCATGTGGGAATCTCCCCGGCCTGGCGTCGAACTCACGTCACCGCTGCCAACAACTCCACAGTACTGCGCCTAACCACTGTGCCACCAGGGAGGCACCTGTGGTCTCCCATTTTAAGTGAAATTACTCTGGACCCTGAGCATATTCCTCAGAGCCCTGGAGTAATCATCATGAGTGTGAGTTTTCACCATACCATCTAAAGATGAGATAAAAACATGAGACTGAAAAAAGTCTCTTCCTGAATTATAGAGGAAACAGTTGCCTCAGTCACTCTAATGTGAGTTTCTAAAAGTAAATGGTAATTCATGAGTCTTTGCTGATATAAATTAATGACTGAATAAATAAGAAAAGACAAAAATTCCAGAATTTGAAATGATATTTATAGATCCTCTCCTCTCTTAACAAGGTGAAACATAACTCTCTTTCCTTGAATATGGGCTGTACATGGTGGCTTACTTCCAAAGAATAAAGTATATAAGGAAGGAAAAGATTCTTTCTATACTAGAGAAAAATTACAGACACTCCATCAGCCATGATGATGTTGATAGCTTGATAGTGTGTACTCTTCATGGGATGTGGTGAAGACAGCTTACTAATGCGGACTTCCTTCCCCAAACCCATAAACCCAGTCTTATCAGACTGAGCTTGCCAGACAAGACTAGATAAGGAAGATTCTCTAAAATACTTTACCTATTTCCTAAAACTGTCTAGGTCATCAAAAACAAGGAAAACCTGAGAAACTCAGAGCTCTAAGGAGCCTAAGAGGACATGAAGGCTAAATATAATGTGGTGTCCTGGATGGATTCTGGAATAGAAAAGGAATATTAGTATTAGTTTCTTAGTGGTGACAAATATACTAGTGTGAAATTCTAATCATGGGGCGACTAGTTGCAGGGCATATGAGGGCTACCTGTACTCAGCTCACAACTTGTCTTTATATCTAAAACTATTCTAAAGTTGAAAATTTATTTTTAAAAAAGTAAATGACAAAGATAACCTGGAATGGGAGGTATGCATGCAAAAAGTAAGAACAAATACTTTTGTGTCTTTGTGAATAAAATGTTTGTGCTTCACAGATTCAGAAGCAATCTGCTATGTAAGTGTAAACCAAGGTCAAAGAAAAGAAGGCTATGAAATTGTCCAACCAGGAAGAGTGTGGTCTGTGGCAAAAATAGTAGGACTGTGTGCCAGTGATGGAGATCGTGACAGCGCAGGCATAACGAGGACTTGGCAGGCATGTTCTCTTAATTGAAATGTCAGTTCTGGTGGGTACGATCTATGTAGGAGAGTTCAGGACAGAAAAAAAAGATGCACAGTGGCATCATACTTATGAAATATTAATAGTGGCAATGAGTTTTAACTTGATAATGAAATGGGTAGTAATGCATTTAGAAGAGGCTACAGAATATGCCGGAGATAAAAGAAAATCTTGGTGAAGTTCTATACATTGTAATAGTGTTATGAGTTTCTTTGAAGAAATACCTAAACTTTGTGTCAGAACATTGTTTTACCAAAAACTTGAGATTGAACAGATCCAATATTCTTCTTTTGAAAAGGCAGTGATCCAGTTCAGAAGGGGGGAAGATGTTCTCTAATTTCTTTAGTAGTAAGGCTACTCATTTTCACAGGTAGTTTTTTAATAATGAATGGACTATTCAAATTCATAAAGTGATAAATTAGAAGAGCTTTTGAAAGGTCAAACAGTCTTCCCTTCCATTATCACCTTCCTCCACACATCAGCATATACTTTGCAGTATTAATTAATACTCAAATAGAAGAACTGTTGAACGAGGCCAGTAGTTGGCTCTGGTGACATGTCGTGGAGATTGACTGTCCTGATGGGTATATTTCATTCTAAATGTTTAAGCTACGTTTAAAATTTGTATGTTCTTCTAATTGTACTAGCATATGTGCATTGCAACCTTGGGAACTTAGGATTTGTTGTGAAAAGAATTGATATAGGTTGGGGGAAAAGAAAATGGAAATTATCTCTCATGGGATTTTAGATATCAAGATCCAGCGCTAGAGAGAAAAAAAGTCTTTGTTAACAAAAAATGCCAAATGAGAAACTAGCTCAAGGAGTATGTAGATATAGAGGTTTTAGGACATGCATGAAAAGAGCTATCTGTATATGCTGAAGGTTGAAAACTGCAGACTCTACAGTTAGTTAAATGTTAGAACAAAGTTGATCCACAGAAGTTACAAGGGCAAGCCTCCCTGGTAGCACAATGGGTTGTCTCAGCACTATGAAGCTTTGCAGCCACTGCAGTACCAGTTCAATCCCCAGCCAGGGAGCTTCCCACATGGCACAGCAGACCTCTCCTGTCTCGCCCGCTGCTGCCCTAGCAGTGTATTTCAGTCAGTCTGCCTGTTCTGCTCCCCACTCTGTTTCTGGTGGATCCTCTACCACCCCTACCCCTGGCCTACATCCCACTTCTTGTATGCATAAAAAAATAAATGTTTTTTAAAAAAGAAATTACATGGGTGAAGCAAAGTGGAATAAAGTATCATTTAAGGCCACTTGAAGGCTCTGAATTCCAAAAAAGAGTGAATATAAACATAAATTTGCTACATGGTTACTGCTGCCATTCAAAACCATTCCTGAGATCTAGACTTTCCAGAGATAGACCTAAGGGATACACCTTAAAGGAAGGTGTAGGCGAAATGCCACGGACTGATCTTAGTAGGAGAAAAATGTAGTAATAAAGAGCAAAGATATTTTAATCACACAATTAAACTGTCTGTAAGGGACCAAAAATAGAAAAAGTGATTAACTCTCAGACCACAAGTCACAGTTAATTTTTAAAAACTTTAGAGAAAAGGAAAGCATTGAGCAAGATTCAGTGCTGCTCTAGAAATACCTGATTTCCAGCAGTTTTCTATAAATATTACTGATGCAATGAATACTCTTGGTTAAGCAACCCAAGAATCTTCTTGCAGAAGCCTCAACACGAGGACAAACAGGACTTTGATGTAATGAACCTTCCTCCTGGGACCTTCTGTCTCTGCTTTTCCACCTGCCCTCCTTATTTGGTCTGTTCTAGTTCCTTTTGTGATCACGTCTCACTACCACCCAGTCTTCATGCTTTATCCCTAATTCTTTGAAACAAACAAACAAACAAAAAAGTCATCCTCATTTATCTCAGCTAGTAAGATAGTTCTTTGACCTGAAATAGAGTAAAATTTCATTCTTCAGTCTTCATATACAGATGCAAGCTATGTGTAAGGAAATAAGAAATGAATCAAAGAAAAATTAAAACTAAGCAAAGGTATCCTCACACTTTTCACTAGTAATGATATGTTTAAGAGAAAGATGGTATATTCAAAAATTTTGAGAACATAATATGTATTTGTATTTGAGAGTTTAAGTAGAGGAAGGTTATTTGTAATTTCCTAAGCCGAAAGTTAAAACATTATTACATTTAATGTTTCAAGCAGAAATATCTTTTTGAAATCAATGTTAAGAATAGTTTGGCAAACCAAGTGTATTCCAAAAAGGTGGAAATAACTGGATTTTTTTAGAGATCAGTGTCTCAGATGTGAACTGAGGTTTCCTAAAGTTCTCTGACCACTCTGGCTCAAGCAAGAACAGAATCAGGATCTTCCTGCTGCAAACAGCTTGTAGGTCACTGTGAGAAAAGGTGAACAGAAGGCAGAGCACCCCACTTCTGTCCTCCTTTCGTCTCCTCTGTCCTGACCACAAGGTCCTTCACCTGTCCTGACTGTGGTCGCAGGAATTCATGTAAAGGCATAGGCAGAAGGGACGCAGTGCCACGAGGGCACAGAAAGCCGAGGTTTTGAAGCCGCCCTTTGTGAGTTCAAGTTGGCTTGACCAACTGACACAGGAGAATGGGCCATGAGATCAATGAACAACTGTCAATCATGAATTTCTGTTCAATCACTATGCTTTATGTACCTCCAAGAGACAGGCACTATGTTAATTTCTGAGAACATAAAGATGAATGAGTGAGGAACCCCGCCTTCATGGCTTCACGGTGTGAGTACACACTCTGGGAAAGAAGCCAGCAGTGGTGAACAATAATGACAGTGTAAGGAGGGCAATTACAGAAGCTCAGAGGGGGTCTGAGAGAAGGGGAAGGGAGGATTAACAGAAAGGATACTCTTTGCACTGGGTAAGGATGAATAGGAGTTTTCAAATGGACTGAATAAGAAAGCCATTTCAGGGAAAAAAATATATGCAAAAGCATGTCACAGCAACACATACATATAACAAAGGCATAGCGATATGAGTTACACAGTGCCACCTTACATCACTGGGACCAGCTATCAGAGCAATAAGGAACCCAGGAGCTGGAAGAAATAATTCTCAATTGGATTTCCTATCCTCACTGACTGCTACAGCAGAGAAAGTTATTTTACTTCTCAATTTCAGGTTTTTAGCTATAAAACAAGGTGATAAGTGAGATTAGGTCAAAGGGTTGTATTAAATGAGATGTTCAATAAATGTTAGTAAGCTGCTACTTTTATCAGGATTAGTTAGGTATTTATTAATCACAAAGTAGGAATGACTTCAAGTAAATGGAAATATCAAAGATATAAAATAAAACAAAGATTGATGATTGAATACCTTAGGATCCAATAGAATGCTCTAAGGATTTGGATTAATAAGATTATGTCCATTTTGAGAGGACAGGTTTAAGTGATGTGCTATAATATATAGGTTTCCTATCTATCCTCATTAACAGCTTCATCAGCCTGGATGAATGCTTATGAAATCTGTGGGTGACATGAAGCCAAAGAGGCTGCTATGACTTGGCATGATGTTTTCCAGTTTCAACTAATGTTGCTGGACTAGCTGAAACAATTGTTTAAATTTGACAAGGTAAAAGTAAATGTTAATATGAATAAAATAAAAAGTGCTAACTCTGAGCTTACAAAAGATCAGTGACAGAATGGAAAAAAATACCTATGCTATCAGAATCATATGTAAAAAAAAAATAAACAGTTGGATATCTTAGTAGGTGTCACATTGGATGTCGGCCAACAGTAACAGAGCTAATGTGATTTAGAGCTTGTCAGGAGGGTGACTCGTGCAGACAGTGGTAGAGGGGGTGCTCTCCTGCATCTCTGGTTAGACCAGAACTCAGATCACCTTCACCAAACTCCAAAAGAAATTTATAGACAAATGAAAGCATAGTATCATGGTATTGCTATCAGAATCATTTTATTTATGAAATGTAGGTAAAGTCTGAGGAGTAGGGGAGATATTGGGTCATCAAGAATAGGAGTGAAATAATTAGGGTAGTTTCAGATGTTTGATCTGGAACTGAAAGATAAAGGTATGCATTGTTGTGTTCAAAAGAATGAAGGCGGAGGGCCTCCCTGGTGGCGCAGTGGTTAAGCGCTGCGCTGTGGAGCTGTTGGCAGCAGCGATGCAAGTTCGATGCCCGGCTAGGGAGATTCCCACATGGTGCTTCAGACCTCTCCTGCTGCACCTGCTGCTCCCCTCAGCAGTGTGTTTCCGTCAATCTGCCTGTTCTGCTCCCTACTCTGCCCTGGTGAGCCCTCTCGCCACCCCACGCCTCTGGCCTGTACCCCAGCTTGTATGCATAAATAAATAAATCTTTAGAAAAAAAAAATGAAGGTGGAAGGTAGTAAGTTGCTACCAATCAGTGCTTCCCAAACGTGATCTAGTTGCACTAAGTAAAGACTTTAGAGAAGAAGCTATTGTCAGGTGTGTGTTGGGCTAGATGGTTTGGGTCTTCCAAAATGGAAAATTTCTAATCTTGTTGTGATTAATCAGAGTTTATGAAGAAAAATGGCAAACTACAATAGCAAAACAACCATTTTGGATTTGGACTGAAAGTTCAAGAAAGTTTGAAATCTTAAATCTGAAGAAGTCTCACAGTACTTTAAGTGAACATCCATAGTAGAATATCCACAGAACCTTGTACTATAGGAACTTGCAAACAAATGTCGAGGTCTCAGTCAATTTACTGTTTATTAATGTTCTGGGATAATTAATAGCATATCTACTGAAATCAGTAGATATTTTCTTATTTAGTTTGTACAGAAATATAAGCAGAAAGCTCTGTAAATATATTTTTTTGTGATATGCATAGACCCTTACATGCTGAAAGAAGAATGAGCTAGATGATCTGTTTACTTCTCATTTGCATTATCTATATGTCTATAGTAATAACGAATATAGTGAAAGCTTGGGGCATGATTTTTTGATACTGGTTATTAATGATGCACTAAAGAAGCAGAAATAGTTAAGGTTGCTTTTGAGTACAGATTTTGGTTTGGTAATTTGACTCTAAGGAGACTTTAATTTTTAAAAAATCTGTTATCATTTAATTATATCAAACTTAAGGGTAGCATCTGGCTTTGATTCATTTAACCTTAATGGAAAAGAACAAGTCATTACTTAGATAGTCTTATAGCTTGTGTTATTCCTACTATTTTTAGAAATCATTTATTCCTCTTCAAATTGATGTGCTCTAATTATTCATTAATAATTCTTCTTGATGTCTCTGGAGTTATTCCATTACCCACAGTCATTATTCATCATTCTGTGAATGTTTGCTATGATATTGTTGTATCTATAGCTTTTTGAGTAATTACACCCTTTGGTGCATAGCCTTTAAGTGAAGACTATCCAATTTGTTCTGAATTAAATTTCATTGAAATATTTTTGAGGAACTTTGGAAGCTGCTTCTGAGTTCAGGAAGAATACAGATAAAACCCCTAGGTATCAACTCCTAGACATCTTGCCTAGAAATCTCAAAGTTAAGTGGAGAAATTCTTATTTGTTGCTAGACTAGTGACCTACAAAAGATGTTAATAGTACCCTGGGTCTGAAATTGTAAAATAAAACACTTTTCCATAAAATCATCATCACAGTTGTTTTACCCACTTAATGATAGTTTGTACCACATCACCTCCATTATGGGTGGACTCAATAGCTTTTATTGAGAAGACCTAGAAATATAAAGGAAAATCATCTCCTCTGGATAATGGAATTCTGGATTTTAAACAACCACTACCTATTTGTTAAAATAGGAAGATTGGCACCCAGGCATTGGCTGAAATGTTTATCTTGGTAAGGATAAACTTTTTAAAGTTAGAATCAGTTTATTTATTTATTTTTTTTAATATATATTTTTATTGTTATTTATGTCTTTTACATTTTATATTCCCCTTGGGTAGCCCACCACCAATTCACCTGTGATCCATCTCCATGGTCCCTTGTGTTCTTTTCTATTCCATTTTGTGTGCTTTTCCTTCCCTCCCTCAGCCTCCCCCCACCCCCACTGATTGTCTCTCTCCTATTTGGTTTCCCTATAGTCCTGTTATAAGTGAAACCATTTGATATTTTTCTCTTTCTTTCTGGCTTATTTCACTGTGTATGATCCCCTCTAATTCCATCTATGTCGCTGCAAATTGCATGTGTTTATCTTCTTTCCATGATGAATAGTATTCCATTGTGTATATGTACCACATCTTCTTGATCCAATCATCTATTTTTGGACATCTGGGTTGCTTCCATACCTTTGCTATTGTGAACAGTGCCGCAATGAACATACGGGTGCATGTATCCTTTCGGATTAGTGTTTTTGTATCCTTTGG